>CAUYQG010077698.1:0-30064 GCA_963574415.1 Tarsius wallacei | reverse complement strand
AAAGAAATACATCACATAGACATATGAACACAACATTAATTATTTTCAAGGAAGTAAAGTTATAAACAGAGTAAGATGTTATTTTAGGACCAATAGATTGAACAAAGCAAGGTAGCATGTGTGAGTATAAAACAAATTTATAAAGAAGTTTGGACCAATTTTTAAAACATGTATACAAATGTTCTTAACTGCACACATAAACACCAAATACAATAAATAACCCAAATGTCAATCACCAGATTAATGTATATATAATTTATAATAGAGTTACAAAATAGAATGCACAGAGAACGATCATGACAGGGAAGAAAAGTGAATATGGTATGAGCACAAAAACAAACGTAGATGAATCATTAAAACATATGCTATTGAAGGAAAAATGGAAGTTATAGAAAGCGACATTCAATAGGGTTGAACTGGACAATCTGTGTTTTACAATATATACACGCATGGCTGAAATAAGTTTTAACAAAGGTGCAGGAATAAGAAACACAAAAACAAAATAGAGGCAGCTCTAAAGACAAGATTGAGACCTGAAATAAACAGGGAGGTGTAAGTGGTTGGCAACATTCTAGTTCTTCAATTGGTAGTGAGTCAATACAAGCTCATTTCCTTATGCTGTATATAGATATCACATTGTGAGTTTATATATATGCATATATTTTATGTTTGTGTTATGAAGGAAAATACCATGTATTAAATTTGCATCTATGTTTCAATTTAGCAAAACCATTTTATGAAGAAGGATTTTTAAAGCAGACAGACTTTTTTTTTAAAGAAGAAGGAAAGAATTCTGAAAGCCCTGTGGGAACAGCCAGGAACTAAAGCTATACAGTAAACTGTTATTTCAAGTGGGAGAAAGAAGCCTGTCATCAGAATGGACTGGGTTTGGCTAACGTGCACGCTCTTCATTCCATTTTCCCTTCCTGATCTGAGAGAAGAAAGCCCCGAGAGACAGACCCTGGAGGTCACATAGTGCCCAGTGAGTTTTGCCTGCGGCGTGAGAAGTCTTTCTGGGGAACCCCAGATGAAAGCATTAGCCAAGGTATGTAGGAAGATGATACCTAGTGGAGAGAGTTGGAAATTTTGGAGGTCTGTAGCAGATGTGAAGAAAGCCCAGAGATATAAATGGCTCCAAGCCTCTAAGAAATCGCACAGTTTGATGCCACCCTTTGTCTCAGCCCTTACTGGTGCAGCAGCTTTTTAAATACCAGAATGACGCAGAGGGTAAATTATGGAGGAACACGCGGTTCAATTATAACTACCCTAAATGTGACCTGCAGTCTTCATTTTAAAATAGAATTGATACAAAGTCCATCTGCATTATTTTTAACGTTGGCATTTTTTATCTAATAAGAACTTTCCTCTAACATTTTAGAGAAATTTGAATGATATAAATGTATTACAAAGAAAAATGTTCATTTGACTATACATTCTCTTAATGGTTTCAGAATTTCTAATTATTTTCACTGGTAATACTGGCATGATTAGTACAATACACAAAATGATGTCATTTTGTATTAGTCATCGTAAACTGCATCCCTAGCAATCTTGAGATCCTTAGAGGTAGTCCAACGGGGCTAACCTGTCTAAAGGAAATATGACATTTGCAGCTTTATTATTTACCACCCATTTGAATCAATTTTTTTTCTCTTAACAGATTAATACACTGAGTATTTGGGCAGCATGGTTGAAAAAGAGTGAGACTCTTCAGAGAATATAACATCAGCACTTATTCATTCATTTGATGCAATCATTTAAATTTTTATGGATTATATAGAATATGTAAGCCAAAGTGTTGCGGACCAGAGATAAATAATAAATGTGACATTTAAATGTCATGCTATCACTTCATACAGATTCATATCATCACTCTGTCTATAAGAGGGGTAGGTACTCTCTGAATTTGTTTTTTTATTATAGTTTTTAAAGACTATGATTATCATCCACTTTTTGGAAGTCAGATCAAAATAGAAACATCGCGTTTTTAAAATGCATCAGTTTTAATAAACATCACAATAATAAATTGGTTATCAAGATCTGGCTTAATTTTCTCTGGGCATGGTGGCCCAAGCCTATAAATGCTCAGGGATCTGAGATCAACCTTAGCAACTTGGTGAGACCTCGTCTCTACCATAAATCAAAAAATTAGCTGGGCATGATGGCATGTACCTATTGTTCCAGCTACCTGGAAGGTTGGGGCAGAAGGATTGCCTGAACAGAGCAAGTCAAGATTGCAGTAGCCATGAGCATGCCACTGTACTCCAACCTGGAAGACAAGAGTAAGACTACCACTCAAAATTTTTTTTTTTGAGTCGGAGTCTCACTCCGTCGCCCAGACTGGAGTGCAGTGGCCGCTCCCAGCCACCGCAGCCTCGACCTGCTGGGCTCCGGTCATCTTTTCGCCTCAAGCCTTCCAAGGAGCCGGAACTACAGGCGTTCGCTACCATGCCCGGCTGATGTTTTTGATTTATTGTAGAGATGAGGTCTCACCTGCCCAGGCGGGTCTCGAACCCGCGGGCTCAGGCCGTCCACTCACCTCAGCCTCCCAAGGCGCGGGATTACAGGCTGAGCCACCGAGCCTGGCTATCAAAATTAAAAAAAAAAAAAAGTAGATATGGAGTATGGAGTGAATAACTGTAGAAAATATTATGAAAGAGATAGGTCTAACAGAAATTCCCCCCAAATGTGTCATTTTTCAATGACTTAACAGCAAATATATGGAGATAATTTGACAATTAAAATTAAACTAAACTTGAATATTCAGCATGAAGTTAGAAATAGTAGTGTGGATACAATGCATGTGTAGATGAAGTAAATTGACTTATGCTAGTGACACTGTTTCTCTGGTAACAAAACAAAACAAAACACAAAACTGCTAACCACTGACAGTACTTATTTTACGACTCCGTGCTATAAAACTATAGGTAGCTAGGCAATTTGACAGCTTATTCCAGACAAGCAGAATAGAATTTACTAATGTGGCCTTGAAACCAAGAAGAGCATTTCTGTGCAATGAAAGAACATTAGTTTATTCATCTCCCAGGATGTGTGAAGTATATATTTCAAGGCTTCACATCAATGTGATGGATGGAAATAAACTGATAGCAAAATTGTCACCTGTCTGCTCTTACATATACTTCATGACTTGTTGGAAAAATAAAGTTAAATGCTTATTTCTCATGTTTCTGAAGAATAAAAATAGTAAACAGTTAAGCTTAAATAGACCTATATTATAGCAGGTTTAATGATCCTTCATTTTAGAAAATATCAGTGAGCGTAAAAATAAAATGTTAATGAATCCAGTGGATCTTTACTTATTACCATTCAACATGTTTGCAATGAAAATATCTACAAATAGCCTAGCTGAGATTCTAAGCCTATTGTATAGTTCTCACTCTCTTAATGTTAGCACTTATAACATTCCAGTCAGATAGTGCGTTTGGGTTCTACAGTAATGAACTACAGAAATGGATATATAATTAGAAAAACTTGAGAATGGGGAGATTTAACAAAATCAACAGAAGGAATACAAAAAAATCTATCTCTAATTTCATTCAAGTGTTAGAGAAAACAGCATGAAGTGTTAGAAAGCAAAATGACCCATGGAAAGGCTCTCTAAACAATGTACTAATGTACAGCCAAGACCTGAAAATACTTGGATATCTTAATTAGTGACTGCTGTTAGAGTTTTATCAACTGGATATCACTGGACCACTTAGATAAACTGATTTTTTTCCTACAATCATCTGGAATCTCCACTTAAGTGACATATTTTGAAGTAATGAATTGTCTGTATGTGTTGGTTGAGTCCTCTGAGAAATAGGAACCACACGAGATTTATTAGGGAATGCCTGGGAGGGGTGTGTGGTTCGGAGAAAGCCTCCCCAGAGCAGCAGGGAGTTACCCTGAGGCCTCTTGCTTTTAATTTTATCTTATTTTATTTATTTTGTTTGAGTTGTGGATACATGTGAGGATTTACTACATAAGTAAGTTGCATGCAGGTGAAGTTTGGACTTCAAGCAGGCTCTCTCTTCCAGATAGTGAACCTGGTACCCAGTGTGTTGCCACTTGCCCCCCATCCCTCATCCTTCCCTTCTTCCCCTAGCAGTGCCTAGCATCTGTCAATCCCACTATGTCCTCATGTGACCAGTGATCAGGGTCTGCTTATGAGTGAGAACATGCGGCATTCATGTTCCATGATAATTCAGAGTCTGCTGGTCTCCAGCTACATCCACGTTGCTGCAAAGGACAAGGTTTTGCTCTTCTTTATGATTGCATAATATTTCATCATGTGTATGTACCCCATTCTCTTTATCCAGTCCACTTTTGATAAGCATTTGTGTTGGTTCTGCATTTTTGCTATTGTGAATAGTGCTTCAACGAACATATGTATGCATTTGTCTCTTTGGTAAACTGATTTATGTTTGTCTGGATATATTACCAGAAGTGGGAGTGCTGAATTAGATGAAAGCTCAATTTTTAGTTCTTTGAGAAATTGTCACACTGCTTTCCACAGAGGCTTGACTAGCTTACATTCCTATCAACAATGTAGAAGTATTCCCTTTTCTCCACAGCAGCACCAACACCTGGTTTTTTTGTTGTTGTTGTTGTTTTGTTCTTTAACTTTTTAATGGTAGCCATTTTTACTGGAGTTAAGTGGTACCTCATTGTAGCTTTTTGGTTTTATTTTTATTTTTTCTTTTTGAGTGTCACTCTGTCACCCAGGCTGGAGTTCAGTGGCACACTCGTGGCCACTGTAGCCTCAACCTCCTGGGCTCAACTGATCCTTCCACCTCAGTCTTCCAAGTCGCTGTAACTATAAGTATGTGCCACCACACTCACCTGATTTTTTAAATTTATTGTAGAGATGAGATCTCATCAAGTTTCTCAGGTTGGTCTCACCTCTGGGCTCAGGCATCCTCTCACCTCTGCCTCCCAAGGTGCTGAGATTACAAGTGTAAGCCATCACGCCAAGTCTCATTGTAGTTTTCATTCTCATTTCTCTGAGACTAGTCAGTTTGAGCATTTTTTCATATGTCTGTTGACAACTTGAATGTCTTCTTCGGAGAAGTGCCTGTTCATGTTCATTGCTCACTTTTTAATGTGGTCATTTGTTTGTTTTTCTGTATATTTGTTTGAGTTCCCTATAAATCCTGGGTATTAGACCTTTCTCAGATGCATAGCTTGCAAAAGAAGAGCTGATACCAATCCTTTTTAAACTATTTCAGGCAATTGAGAAGGAAGGAATTCTCCCTAGTTCATTCTATGTAAACAAGATAATCCTTATACCCCAAAATGGCAAAGGCTCAACAAGAAAAGAAAACTACAGGCCAATTTCCCTGATGAACATAAATGCAAACATTCTCAACAAGATTCTAGCAGATCACATTCAACAACACATTATTTAAGCATCATCCATCATTACCAGGTAGGCTGCATTTCTGGGATGCAGGGATGGTCCAACATACATAAACCCATACATGTAATTTTCACATAAACAGGTGTAAAACCAAGAGCCACATGATTATCTCGTCAAATGCAGCAAAAGCTTTTGATAAAATTCAGCATCCTTTCTTGAGGGGGAAAAAAAAAAAAGCCTTCAAACACCTAGGCATTGCTCCCATTAAAAAGAGAGCCAAGAATAATAAGAGCCATCTATGACAAATTTGCAGCCAACATCATGCTTAATGGGTAGAAGCTGGAAGGCTTCCCCCCAAGTACTGGAACATGACAAAGGTGCTCACTCCAGCCCCTCCTATTAAACATAGTAGTGGAAGTCCTAGCCAGAGCAATCAGGCAGGAGAAAGAAATTAAGGACATCCAATTAGGAAGAGAATAAGTTAAGTTATCCCTTATCCCTCTTTGCAGATAATATGATTCTATACCTAGAAAACCCTACAGAATCTGTCAAAAATCTCCTCATGCTGATAAATGAATTTGGTAAAGCCTCAGGATACAAAATCAACATGTAAAACAGTTTCATTTCTGTATCCTAAAAACAAGCAGACTAGAACCAAATAAAAAACACAATTCCATTCACTATAGCTACACACACACAAAATAAAATACCCTGGCATCTACCTAACCAACAAGGTAAAAAACCTTTACAGTGAGAAATACAAAGCATAATCAAAGTAACCAAGGATGACATAAATGGAAGAATATCCTATAATCATGGACCAGAAAAATCAGTATCATCAACATGTCTATTCTACCCAAGGTAATCTACAAATTCAAAGCAATCCTTATCAAATTCCCAGAATCATTTTTCACAGACCTAGAGAAGACCATACAGAAAACCATATGGAAGGAAAAAAAAGAGCCCAAATAACTAAAACAATCCTTATCAAAAGGAACAAAGTTGAAGGCATCACACTTCCAGACTTTAAACTTTAATGCAAGGCTACAATAATTGAGGCAGCATGGTACTGGCACAAGAATAGACACAGAGACCAATAGAACAGGACAAAGAACCTAGAAATAAAACCACAGACCTTCAACCTATTCATTTTAGCAGAGCTGAAAAAACAAACGTTGGGGGAAAAAAAACCAAAACAAATTTAACAAATGATGTTGGGAAAACTGGCTGGCCACATGCAGAAGAATTAAACAGGATCCCTACCTATTACCATATACAAAAAAATAACTCAAAATGGTTCAAGCACTTAAGTGCAAAACCTTAAACTATAAGAATCTTAGAAGAAACTTAAGACACACTCTCCTGGACATTGGGGAAGGCAATGAATTCATGACCAAGTCCTCAAAAGCAAAGGCAACAAAAGCGAAGATTGACAGGTAGAACCTTATCAAACTGAAAAGTTTTTTCACAGCAAAAGAAACCATCAAGAGAGTAAAGACAGAAGCTGCCTGTCGGCAAAGCTCTATGATGACCAGAGAGATCCTACCCGAGAGCAGCCAGGGTGAACGACCTCATTCAGAGCATCAAACACCCCAGATGTGAAAGGCACCAGTGAGGGTGCCCTCTCTCAAGGCAGGATTTTTGAACAGATCATTCTAACCTCCACACTCTCTTTGTCATGTATACAAATGTGCTCATGCGTGTAAGGGCATCCTGGAACATACTAAGATCTCATCCACAGAAAAGAAGGAAGAAAACATAAGTAGGAATGGGATGGACACATTCTCACGAGAAAGGATAGAGAGAGAAAATGATGAGTATGGAATAAGGCCTAAAATGTGATCTATTGATGTTGTTCAGATTATAGGTGACAAAACACAATGGACATTAGTTTAAGCAAAAAGGGGACCGGGTTGGCTCATGTCTTGTATGGGCAGAAGGGATGGAGGCACAACAAGATGCAAGTACTTTTTGTTATGTTGGCATCATTTTCAAGTGGGGTCTCTCCTCCAGGCCTTTATCACCATATCTGAAAAGCTCAGGCAAAGACCTTGCATCCTAGGTGGAGCTGCAGGCTCATTTCTGAACAAAGCATTGTGGGAATTGGATTGGAGTGCTCAGATCACTCCATCTTAAATTGTGTGTTTCATTTCTGGAAGGAGGGAAATGAGAAATTTCTACAAAATGGACATGAAGAATAGACATGATGGCTAAAGAATGAAGAAAGCGTGGTTTCTCTAGGGAGAAGTTTTCATGGCAGGGAAGAAAAAAATAGGAATGTTAGCTGTGGAAGGTAGACTGAGGGAAGAACCACAGTGCAAGATTTGAGAACCTGTGTGTGTATGTGGGGGTGTGTGTGCATGAAATAGAATCTAGCAGATACTAGACATCTGCTAGTGTCAAAAATAAAGGGGACATCTGACAAGTGATATGTAGGCATCAAGGCAATTTGGATTCTTTTCAGAAGATAGCTGAGGAAACGATAAACTGGGACATTGGTTGAGTCGCACCTGAGTGACCAGTGCTTACAACAGTGTCTAGTACACAATATACTCGGTAACCTTTTGCTCAACAGCTGTTTTCAGTGAAGAAATAAATGCAAACATTGCCAGAAGGTGTATCTGTAAATCAAATTAATAATTTGTACATATACATAATTTTACCATGTAATACCATACTCAGAAGAAAACACCATCAGACTCTTCAAAATAATAGATAAGAAAACAAATCACTCAAAATAAATCCAAAAAAACCCCAATAAAATTGTCAAATGGAAAAAGTACATCAAAATCTAAGTAGGAGACAGCAGTATGTAAATAAAGGGTTAAAAAGTAGAAGAAAAACTTTATATAATTTTGATTTGGCTTAGTTAATTGATCCTCAAATCCAAAAGTGTTTGTAAGAGTTAAATTCAAAATTAAACTTTTAAAGTTATAATTTTAAATTATTAAGAAATCAGCCTTAGAGAGAATGAGTAGTTATGAGTAAGGTCAAGATTTGGGACTTCATTTTCCTTTTATTTTAATCTTAATTTTAATATTCCATTCATAATGTATTATAGTCTATAAACACTTTCAGCATAGTTATGATTTGGCATTTTACATTTAAATGTCTCATTAAGATATACTGCTCACAGTTATATAATTCATTCATTCTGTAATGAAATATTTGTTCATAGTAATACTTATATGTTCTTATCAAATTAATTCTTATCATTTGATCACAATCATTAATCCAATTAAATTGATTTTATTTATAATCTTTTCCAACAGAATTATACATCTATTATTTACAGTTTATACTTTATAAAGTTAATTAAAATATAAAATGTAGTAAATAAGCAACATTAATATTAGACTATTTTACAAATCAAAATATATTTTAATTGTGTGTATATTTAAAAATATTTTATACTATGCATACCAGTAATGCATTCAGGTTTTTAAAAAGTCTAATTTTAACTTCATAATGTGTTCCTATCAAATATAAAATTATTTTTAGCATGATCTTTTAGTCTTTAGATCTCTCATCACGCAAAATATTTTAGCCCTGTGAATGCAAGAACATGTAATTTTAAATCATAAATCTCCCTTGAGTGCTGTATATGAGATTTTTGTGTGGTAGAGTTAATGTTTACTACCTTTCTGTCGTTTCAATTTCTTCCAGTAGATATAATTGAAGAACTGAACACTCATTTGCTACTACCACATGTTGAATATTTTCTCCCTGTGAATACCAACAGAGAGAAGGAACAAGCTGTGTATTTGTCAATATCAGAAACTATTTAGATCTTCTGTGTTTGCTCAGCTGATCACAAATATAGCAAAAGACTACATACTACGTAGAATTAATGCTGGGTATTCCTTTTCATGTTCCTAACACAAGACTGTCTTCTATTAAAAAGAACAGTTCTGTACTTCCAGTAGAGCCAAAATATTCTATTCATCTATTTGCATTTGTCTCTTCTTTACCCACTAGAGAGTTTTTCAAGCTGAACCTTTGTAAACACCCACCATGCCAAGAAAAACTGCTGAGACTTTAAATCTGCAAGAAGCATGAGGGTAGACAGTGTGTGCTTTGGCGGGATCTGTCTCTGCAATTGTCAAGCATCTGTGTATCAGAATATAAAGTGCCAAACACCTGGACATTTGGAAAGATCAGAAAGTATAAATCATTTAAAAGTGTCCAGAAGGGAAAAAAAATATAAAAGAGACCTGAGGATTGTATTTTTAAAAATTCAGAGAGAGGGAGAGAGAATGATTTAGAAAATTATATCGCGCTCTCTGTTTCAACGCCTGCCATTTTATTTTCTGGGATTCTGCTAAGGCAGTGGTTCTCAAATGTTGATGTGTGTCAGAATCTCCTGGAGAGCCAACAAGGGCACAGAGATCCAGGTTGCGAGCGTGAACTGGAGATCGGGTGTTTGGATTTTTCAAGCTCCTTCAGGTGGTTGTGAGACATACCACAGTTGGAGAACAGTTGTTTACAGGTGGTGCTCAAGTGATTAAAAGTGACACCTGTAGAACTCTAAAAGATTCCTTCAAGAATGTGCCAGGGTCATGGAGAAAGGCTACAGGCAATCATGTTTAGTACAAAACAGTTTTTATCGTATTTATTGTAAATCACTTACTTATCAATATTGGGACTCCCCATTTATTTTATGTATATTTCACTTGTTCTTCACATTCCTAAACCCTAAAATAAGGAAAAGTGGTTTGGCCCCCCCGTCTCTCTAGAGGAGCTGCCTAACCATACACTGTATATAACTCACCTCTACCTTAGTATCCCTGTGGGATAGTTTGAAATTCTTCACTTCAAAGAATCACAACATCGGATCGAATCCCATACATGATATTTATTTGACTGAATTGGGCTATCTCTTTATTGTTTTAATTGATAGAGATATTAGCCATAATTCTAAACATATAGTTCATTTAAATTTTTTGACTATAATAACCAGGATGAAAGACGCGTATTGTCTGAGGTGTCTGACCTACTACAAATGCAGATGTAACACAAAAAGAATGCATTTCTTAGGACATCACTAGTGTCATTTTTAAAATCATATAGCACACCTGTTTCTTCTTTATGGTTCATCAAAGGTTGCTCTCTTACAGTATTAAGATATGATATGTGCTCACTGCTATCAATACTTAATTACATTACTAAATAAGTGAACTCACCACCAATATTTTGTCTTATGCATGTATTTGAACTCAGTGTTCTTAGAATAATATATGTAAAAATAACTCAGATACGTTTGTTTTTTGAAGTATATAAACTCTCCCACGTTAAAAAGCTTTTGTCTTCAGTCATTTTCTCTCATATAAGCACAGTGGTGAAACTTTACCAATAGTGAAATTTATGCTGTTAGTAGTAGCGTTTCTTTTGGAGGGGTTAATCTAATCTGAGTTCCATGCATTATTTTCCTTCTTTTTATAATCCTATGAAGTAGTTTTACAAATGAAGAGAGTAATGTTGGCCCTAGATCCAGACACACAAAGCAGCAAAGCAGAAGTGGAAAGTCAGGGTTTGGGGAATCTCAGCCTGTGCTTCTAACCATTGTAGTTCACTGCTAAGGAACACACTTCAAATTCAAAATTCCACTGAATGAAAGGTTTATGACAGTGATATGCTGAAGTAAATAGTAAATGGGAAGGATTGGACTCCTTTTGCCTGTGCAAAGTGACTGAATTTTGACAAATCTACAGCAAGCTTGAATAAAAACAGTTATTAATTCATAAAAAGAAAGTTTTATGCTCATCTAAAGTGTCTAATGACCTGTGAGTTAATTTACTATATATGTGTGTATATATATAAATCACACATATGTATACTTTTAGATTAGAATACCACAATATGTCATATTTTAAATAATCATGCATTCATTGATTTTTTCATTACATGTTTTTTGAATACTGTTGAGTTGGAAGATAGAATTGTTTCTCCCTATGAGATTGATAGTTTGGAGAAGGAGACTGAAATACATAAAATAAATTGCATTGACATATACAGAAACATATACACGCTTCTGCTTGCACCGAGCGCTGAGTGCTAATGCATGGAAAACGGAGAGATCTTAACTGGTTCTGTAACAGGGGAAGTCTGAGAAACAAATTGAATATAGAACCAAAAGAAAATCAGAGTTATTCCATAAAGGGAAGGAGGTGGAGAAGGAAAAGTGTCGTGTGGATAAGGCTCTGCTGAAGAAAATATTTTAAAATTAAGAAAATTTAAGAAATGCTTGTGGCTGGATTATTTTAAGAAAAATTGTGGGTTAAGGGTGGGAGGAGGGATTTGTCAAGAGGAAGCTAAGGCATATCAGGAAAGATATTTTTAGTCACATTCAGAAATCTAGGCATTACACAAAACTGGCAGTGGGAAGCCATTGGATGACTTGTGAGAAGAGGAACAACGTGATTCCTTTTGGTTTTTATCGTGATCGTTCTGAATGTCTTGTTAAGTTCCCAGGGGTGGGAACATTTCATGTAAAGAACTAGATAGGAGGCTATTGGGTGAGGTTAGGAGTAATAGAAATGGTGAGAAGCGGTAGATCTGAAAATTTAAAAATTCACAGGGCTTGATAATTGGACACCTAGTTACAGAAACTGAGGTGTAAAAACTATTCTCACGTTTTAATATGAGGCAAAGTTTGAATTCTATTACTACTGTTTGTCACTAAGATGACAAAATGGCAGATAATTAAGTTGGAGAAAGATCGTAAATTCTATCTGGGGCACATACATTTGAGCCTTAAAACAAGATAGAGTGAAATTATACAGATATACACACGTGAATATGTGAGCCTGAAATTTAGAACACTGCAGGGAAGGAGTTACTGTCCACTTTATTGTCTCCAAAATATACGTAACTACCGAAACTAAAATAGCACCTAATGTTACCTAAAAAGAAACCTCGGAGCTTCCCGTTGAATTGATCTTTCACACAGAAATTATAAATTTGGAGAAATTCTCCCCAGTGCATCTGCTTGACAACATAAATGTAGCTACCAAGTTTTTCATTCTCCTTGTTAGGGCACCTGCACTCAGTCTAGACTCTGCTCAATCAAATGCATTCAAGTGTAGCATCAGGAGTGAGAGAATGAAGAAAACTGTGAGGTTTAGACTTCTTTCCCGTGGAGGTGTCAGCAAAGTCTCTTGGCTTTCATTGACAGAGTCAGATCTCGTGATTCACCTGTGCTTGCAAACTCAGATTTTATGTTGATGTAGCACTGGTGCTGGAAGTCACCGATGAGCACTGGTTACACAAAGTTTGTCTTTTGTGTTAGATAAATGGTGATATGGTGACACTTTTTTTTTTTTTCATTGAGAGAGTTCCAAAACAGTGTTGAGCATAATTCCTGAAACCTTAGTCTTAGGGATGTTTGCTCAGCCATCCTGTTATGACCTGTGAGCAATAAAATGGCCTTGAGTCATTACTTTTTTTCTGTATAAAGTAGTCAAAATAGAAGAGGCTGTTTGCAAGTAAGAAGTCTTACTAATGAAAAAGATTATGCTTCAGTGTGGGATGCTTCCTATAACAGCATAAAAAATGGATGGAAATAAAGCTACTGGCAGTCAGCCTTCAGATACTTCTGCTGGAAATCTTGTGATGTGTTATTCACTCAAATATTTGATTGAGTTTCAGTCATTGTACCTTGTGTCATGTGTGAAGATTTTAGTAGTAAGTGAAATCAGAATACTGGTGGAGACCAGCCATTTTTACAGTTTTTAGCCTCATTGTTCCAGGAATGGCTTAATTCAAACTACAGCTATCCAGTATGGAAGTCCTGATTGGAGGAAGGATTGCTTTGCTTAGAAAAGTTCTTCCTGGCTGGGCACAGTGACTCAGTCTGTAATCCCAGCAGTTTGGGAGGCCGAAGTGAGAGGATTGCCTGAGCCTGGAGGTTTAAGACCAGCCTGGGCAACTTGGCGAGACCTCTTCTCTACAATAAATCACAGAAACTTGCCAGGTGTGGTGGTGTGCGTCTGTAGTTCCAGCTACTTGGAAGGCTGAGGCGGAAGGATCGCCTAAGCCCAGCAAGTCGAGGCTGCGGTGGTCATGAGTGTGCTGCTCTACTCTGGCCTGGACAACCCAACCAAAAAAAAAAAAAAGAAAAGAAAAAAGAAAAGTTCTTCTTGCTGCCTTGAACCAAGAATACATTAGGGGGCCACAATATAGTCCCAAACATTTGTGCATCTAAAACCTAGGGCATTGCTAGTAGAACCAAGGGAAGTTGCCAATATCAAGGTATTTTTATATAGTTCAATGTAATGCATATATTTTCTGTGGATGAGCAGCCTAAGTGAGAAACAATACCGTGGGCACAAACAATTTCACATAATTCCTATTAACTAGTTCTCTGCCAGGTAATGGGGATGGTTTGAATAATTAGATCTGATTTTTAATACCTACATCTGAGTTTAATACTTAGTTGTCTTGAGGCAACAGAATCAAGTTGGGGTTGCAGGGGTGGGAGAAGAACACATATATCTGCAGGCAAAACATTAGAATCTTTAACTTAAATATTGTGTTTCTGTAGGAACTCTGGCTGTGGGTACTGGCAAAGACTCTCTCCTGGACCAAACGCCAAGCTTCTCAAGCCCCTTTTTGACCAGCCCTATCCTTGGGTCTTATTCTCAAGAGCAAGAATCTTGCTAAGTCAGTTTAGGGGCGCCCCTTCCCCCACCCTAGACATCTAATCAAATTCCTCATTCTCCGGGGGCTCCCAGGTAATGTCTGATCTCCCTGGTTCGCCTTTAGCAGAAGTCTTATATGGCTAATTTAGCCAAAATGTCCCCTTACCTTTGTTGATTTTTATCCACTGAACTCGTCTCTCTCCCTCCCAGCTCTGCTCCTTGGCTTATAAATCTTGACTTCTTTTGTTGTGTCCAGAGTTGAGCCCAATTTCTATCTCCTCCTATAAAGCCTCATTGTAGTCGTCCTCCTTAAATAACGTCATCATTCTCATCTTGAACAAGTGTCAGGATATTTCTTTAATAGCATTTGATCAATGCAATTGTGGAATGAGCATGAAAAAGACTAGATATGTACTGTTTTTTATTTATTTTCTTAAGAGGAAGGGATATGTATGTTTCGCCCCCCCCCCCCAAAAAAAAGATCATAGATTGAAGGTTTCATATGGTGTTAAACCTTCCTGTGCCCATTTGAAATATATCAGTGGAGAAAATGGATGTAGGGGCCTCCCCAAAAATAGAATCACAGCAACTTGGAGGATTTAGAGTCTATAATACTTACTGATCTATCACAGAAACAAAGAACAGAGTACTGCATGTTCTCACTTGTAAGCGGACCCTGAACATTTACCATGATCCTAAAAGAAAGAGATTGGCAGTAGTGGGATACTGCCAGGCAGGGGATGGGGGCATAACATCAACAAGAGTACCTGAACTCAAACCAGGCAAAGTGGGGACCAAAGGGGGGTCCAAACATTACCTGTATGATGTCCATGTGTATATCTAATCCTGAATTGTGTCCCACATTTTAAAAATGAAATATAAGCCAGGCTTGGTGGCTCAGCCTGTAATCCCAGCATTTTGGGAGGCTGAGGTGAGTGGATTGCCTAAGCCGGTGGGTTCGAGACCCACCTGGGCAACTTGGCAAGACCTCATCTCTACAATAAATCAAAAAATTAGCTGGGCATGGTAGCACATACCTGTATTTCCAGCTACTTGGAAGGCTGAGCGGAAGGATCCCCGGAGCCCAGCAGGTCGAGGCTGCGGTGGCCAGGAGCATGCCACTGCACTCCAGTCTGGGTGACAGAGTGACACTCCAACTCAAAAAATAAAAATAAATAAAAATTAAAGTAAAAAAATTAAAATGAAATATAAAAAATAAAACAAGAATACAAAAGAAAATAAAAAGAGTAGAATGAGAGCATTTCTAATTATCTAAAAAAAAATTCCAATCTTAAGTCAGAGAGTTTACAATCCATACTAAAATTTAAAATTTGCTAGGGACCAATTTTTCCTTTTTTACCATTTTCAGTGTGGTTATTTTATGGCAGTTACGTACGTTTGTGGGATTTTACTTCTCCCTTTCCCAAAATGAGTGTACTGTGGCAAGCATTACTGCTGGCATATTCAACATCTGTTTTTTCCATCTTCCTTAACTTCAAAACCTCAATAGTCTTTCAAGATTCCTGGGTGTTCAGTCACTTCTCCAACGAGGACATGAAATAAAGTTGATTTTGTGGAACTTCTGCAGAAAGTATTCTTTTTGAGCAAAGGAGACATATGCAGCTGACATATGTTCTTTGTTCTTTTCTCTATTTGCCTGTCTGAAATTCAGAGATGAGTCTAGAGATAGAGCAGATATTTTGTGAGCATGAGAATGTCAGGCACACAGCAAGGAAAGACAAGCAGGAAGTGAGAAGAGTTGGGTGTTGGATGATTTCCTTGAGAAGTTGCATCATCACTAGACCACATGATTCTAGATATCATATGGGGAAATTGATTAAGCCACTGAAATTGGTTCTCTCTTGTCAGGTAAAACAATCCTAAAATAATTTTTTAAGATTAAAACAAAAACTAGATTGTGTTTTATGTATATCTGCTCATCTGCTCTACTTGGGGTTTGCTTACTTGCTGGCTTATTCCTTGCTGATTTTGACAAAGTTTGTAAAATGTCCAACCAGCACTTTTTCAAATATTCATTGTGCTTCATTTTCTTTCTCCTATCCTTCTGAAAGATCAGTTACATATGAGAGGGACCTCAAAAATATATTCATAAAAAATTGTGCATTTATTCTTACATATTTAAATTTCAGTCACCTTCAAAGTACTCTCTGTTTGATGCAATAATCCTATCGAGACACTTTTTCCACTGCTCAAAAGAGTTTTTGAACTCGTCAGTTTTGATGCCTTACAGTGCTTCTGGCTTTTTTGTTTCACCTCAAAATGTTTCCCTTTGAGGAATTTTTTCGTCCTTGGAGACAAATAAACAAACAAAATGTTGCTCAGGGCAGGACAAAGTGGATGGAGAGGGTGGGGCACGGGGTAACGCTGTTTTTGGTCAAAAACTACTGAACACTCAGCGAGGTGTGGGCAGATGCACTTATAAATCACCCGTCATGAAATGGGCAAACTTCCTGAAAGAATCTAAAAAAAAAAAATTTACTGAAGCTAAACACAGCTCTCACAACAATGCTAACTGGTACACTGTTGCTGATGGGTTCCTAGAAAACTTACGTAGTGGGGGAAACCTGTATTACAAGGGGCCTACCCTCCAAAAAATAATTCCTACATTTTTGGTGCGGTCCCCCTTGTACATGGTTGTGTCTGCTTGGTACTGTCCCATAAGTCACTGATGCTTAATTCATTTCTTAATATTCTTTCCTCTAGTTTCTACAGTTTACATGATTTTCATGGGTTTTCTTCGAGTCCAATGAATCTTTCTTCTGTTGTATTTAGTCTGCTGTCAATGCTGATATGCTGATAATTTTCTTTTTTCCTTTAGAAGTTAGATGTTTCCATTTCAAGATTTGATTCTCATTGATCATTTTTACATGTCTCCCAAAATTTATCTTACCTGCATCCATTATGTCTATCCATTCCTTTAAATTTTCTAAACATTTTATTACCACTTTTTAAAAATACTTAGGTGCTAATTTCAATACCTGGCTCATCTGTTCACTTGTTTCTATTGGCTGATTTCTTTCTTGATTATAGATCATATTTTCCTGTTTCTTCATATGTCTCATCCTTCTTAATTATCAGATATTGTCTACAAAAGAACAGTAGGACTGAAATATACATTCACCAAATAAAGAATGTCCTTTGAGATTTTCAGCAAGATGGTAATGGAACAGGTTAGACTGAGAGAGTCTCTGCAAAAGTGAGTGACCATAAAGACTCTCTGTGTGAGTGAGTGTGTGCTGGTGGGTGAGTGTAAAACTGTCTGAGGGGAACTTGGGTTCTACTACCCAGGGCTCTCTTCCAGAGGTAAATGCAAACCACCACTGCCCTGAGATTGGGACCCCTAGTGTGCAAGATCTTCTGCCATTATTGGGGTTCTCTTGAGAGGAGGAGGCAGAGAACAGCTGTTCCTCACTCCCTGCCACCTGGCCCATGCCATCACCTGAGGCAGCAGATGGGACATAAGGCACAGGAACCATGCAAAGAGCAGGGGAAAGCTGGATAGTAGCCCCACCACTAGTGAGGAAATGCTGACTGGCACCATTTTATCTGCCCCAGGACCAGAGACCTGCATTGCCCCACCCAGCTCCACCCAGTTTCCAACCTGGGACCTAGAGGCTATCTCCTTATCAAACTCTGAGAGACAGATGCTGCCTGTCCCATGCTGGAACAGGCACAGGCATGTCAGGTCTGTGTGGGAGACTTGACAGCAGCGGCAGCAAGCCAGGTGAATCCAGGTCTGATCCACTGTCCTCCCACAATAGTCCATGGGGCATCTGACCCATGCTAAGAGCAACCCTATCAGCCTGCACTGAGAGCAGAGTGGAGGGGTTGGAGACCAGAGCTGAAGGGAAGTTGGAGTTACAGGAACCACCTCAAAGCAAGTTTTGTTTTTTTGTCTTTTGTTTTTGTTTGCCAGTTTTGCTTGGTTTTTTGTTTATTTGTTTTTTATTTTAGTTTTTTCTCTTCTCTCTTTCTTTCTGTTTTTGATTACATTTTTGCACTGCTGTGTTTCTGTAACTTTAATGCTGTCTTTTTTTAGACTTCTTGTTTTTGTATGGTTATTTTTAGGAGGAGTACATCAATGGGAAGGTTTTGTCAGTTTGTGTGTTTGTATGATTCTCTGTTTCCCCTCTTCTTCTCTCTCCACCTTTCTCTCATCTTCCTCCTTCCTTTTTTCCATTCTTTTCCTTTTTCTTACCTCATTTTGCTTTCAGGGGACAAACTTATAACCCCACTGCATGGACAGATTGTAAGGTGGTTGAAAATGAGTTCTAGGGAGCCCACACACCTGTCAGCAAATACTGGGATTTGCAGATAGTTTATGAATCACAGATCCCCCCTCGATTAAATCTCAAGACTGCAAAAAGTACAGCCCCCTACCCACAACCCAGCTTCAAAATGGAAGAAATCCAGAAGATCTACATAAGGAAAAATAAGAGATTGAGTGAACAGAAATAAGCTATCTCCCATCCCTGAACAACAGAATTAAAGAAGAGATAACAAAAGGGGTATAAAAATCTACATAAATGAAGAAAAACCAGAGGAAGAATATGGGTCCCACACAGATCCCTGGGAGGTCAAACACTGAGAATACAGACTTTGGAATGCAAACAATGAAGAGTCCCCATAATGACTGGACTCAAACCATAAACCCAGATATTGTGATATTAATAGAGAGAACAAATATAAATAAGGAGAGACAAGAAGAAAGAATGAAGGAGATGATAATTGAGATAACAGCAATAAAGAAAACAGTGAATGAAATAAATATCAAACTGATAAGCATGGAAAGCAGAATTAACCAAGCAGAAGAAAGAATCTCAGAGCTTGAGGACCAAATTATGGAACTAATCCTAACTGTTAAGAACATAGAACAGAAGCTTAAAAGGTAGAACAAAACCTCCAAGAGATGAGTGATTATTCCAGGAGACTGAACCTAAGATTAATTGGAATCTCTGAGGCAGATAGAGAGACAGAGACCATACTGGAACAAACATTTCATGAAATTATCCAAGAAAACTTCCCTCATCTCATCAGTAACACAAACATTCAAACACAAGAGACTCCGAAATCTCCTGCAAGACAACAAATGAGAAGACCAACTCCTAGATACATAGTAATTCACCTACACAAAGTAGGTATAAAAGAAAAAATCCTAAAGGCAGCAAAAGAAAAAGATCAGACTACCTACCGGAGAAGACCAATAGGAATAGCAGCAGACTTATCTATAGAAACACTTCAGGCTAGGACAGCTTGGAGCCCAATCTTCAAAGTTTTCAAAGACATACAATTTAACCAAGAATTACCTACCCAGCTAAGCTAAGCTATATCAGTGATGGAGAATTAAAATCATTTCCAGACATTCAATCCCCTAGAGTTTATGCTATCTCCAAATTAGTTCTACAAGAAACACTTAAGGCTGGGCTCAGTGACTCAGCCTGTTATTCTGTGCTTTGGGAGGCTGAGGTGAGTGAATTGCCTGAGCCCGTGGGTTGGAGACTTGCCTGGGCAACTTGGCGAGACCTCATCTCTACAATAAATCAAAAAATTAGCTGGGCATGGTAGCGTGCACCTGTAGTTCCAGCTACCCAGCTACTTGGAAGACTGAGAAGGAAGGAGCACGGGAGCTCAGCAGGTTGAGGCTGCAGTGGCCAGGAGCATACCACTGCACTCCAGTCTGAGCCGCAGAGTGAGACTCCAACTCAAAAAAGAAAAGAAAAGAAAAGAAAAGAAACACTTAAGAAGTATTAAACACAGAAAAAAGGAAAAAAAGAACAACAACACCATTCACAAGAAAATTAGAACACACATGAATCAACCCAAAAACCAAAAAAAAAGACAACAAACAAATAAACATACAAACAGCAGCAACAACAACAAGCTCTATAAGAACTTCATGACACAGTAAACTCTCACATCTCAATAATTAGCCTGAATGTGAGTGGACTAAATGCACTGCTGAAAAGACAAAGAATGGCAAAATGGATAAAATATCATGAGGCAACAAGATATTGTCTCCAAGAGACTCATTTCACCAAAAAGGACACTCACAGTCTCAAAGTAAGAGGATGGGAAACAAAATTAGAGGGGAATGGAACACCAAAGAAAGCAGGAGTTGCAATTTTGATATCAGACAAAATACCCTTTAAGCAAACAAAAATTAAGACAGATATGGAAGGTCACTACATAATGATAAAAGTTTCAATCCATCAAAAGAAATATCTAACTTAAACATATCATCCAAGATAAAACTTAAACATATCAACTTTAAAAAAGATATTGACTAACACTATCAAAGCTGGAGACTTAAATACCCCACTCACAACCCTAGACAGATCATCAAGACAAAAAATCAGCAAGGATATCCAGAACCTCAATGGAATGCTTGTCCAAATGAACTTAATTGACACCTACAGAACACTCCACCAAATAACCACAAAATATACATTCTACTCATCACCACATGGAACATACTCTAAGATCAACCACATATTCAGCCATAAATCAAGCATAAACAAATTCTATAAGATTGAAATATAGCCATGCACCTTCTCAGACCACACTGGAATAAAAATAAATATCAACACCAACAAAGTTCCCCCAAGACCCACAAAGACATGGACACTAACTAGCATCATACTAAACAATTCCTGGATCAACACAGATGTCAAAACAGTAATCAAAAATTCCTGGAAACAAATGAAAATGAAGAAACATCTTACCAAAACCTCTGGGATACCATGAAGTCAGTACTAAGAGGGAATTTATATCTTTACAAGCACACATCATGAAAATGAAAAGATCACAAGTTAACACCCTAACAAATCACCTAAGAAAATTGGAAAAGCAAGATCACCAAAACCATAACTTCAGCAGAATAATCCAGATCATCAAAATGAAAGCCCAAATTTGAGCTATAGAAGACAATAATATAATACAAAAAATCAGTGATACAAAAAGCTTGTTCTTTGAAAGGATAAACAAGTTTGATGGACCCCTAGCTAGACTGACCAAGAAAAAGAGAGAAAAAAACCCAAATAAATACAATCAGAAATGAAAAGCATCAATCACAACTGACCCTGAAGAAATACAAAAGATTATCAGAGACTACTATGTACACCAATATGGAAACGAACTAGAAAACCTTAATGAAAAAGAGGATTTTCCAATATCACATAACCTCCTAAGGTTGAAACAAGAAGAAATTAAGACCCTAAATAGATAAATAGCAATCCATGAAATTGACTATGTCATAAGAAAACTGCCTCCAAAGAAAGCCCTGGACCAGATGACTTTCCAGCAAAATTCTACAAAACATACAAGGGAGAGCTGATACCAATCCTATTGAAAGTAATCCAGACAATTGAGAAAGATGGAACTCTCACCAAATCATTTTATGAAGCTAACATCACACTGATACCCAAGCTAGGTAAAGATCCAACAAAGAAATAGATCAACAGGCCAATATCCTTGATGAGCATAGAAACTAAAATTCTCAACAGGATTCTAGCAAATCGGATACAAAAACACATCTCAAAAATCATCCACCATGACCAAGTAGGCTTCATCCCCTGGATGCAGGACTGGTTCAACATTCACAAGAACATAAACGTAATTAAATACATCAATATACGTAAAAACAAAAAACACATGATTATTATCATTAGATGAGTAAAAAGCTTTTGATAAAATCAAGCACCCCTTCTTGATAAAAACTGTCAAGCATCTAGGCATAGATGGAGCATACCTCAAAATAGTAAGAGCCACCTACAAGAAACCCACAGGCAGGGTGCTGCCAAACAGTCAGAAATTGGAACGATTTCTCTTGAATATCGGGGCAAGACAAGGATGCCCACTCTCATCTCTCCTTTTCAACACAGTTTTGTAAGTCCTAGCTAGAGCAATCTGAAAATGAAGGAGATCAGGGGTATCCAAACAGGTAAACAGGAAGTCAAGTTGTCCCTCTTTGCAAATGACCTGATTCTATACCTCAAAAACCCAAGAGACTCTGTCAAAAAGCTCTTTGTACTGATAAAGGCTTTTGGCAAAGTCTCAGGGTATGAAATAAATGTGCAAAAGAAAATCGCATTTCTATACACCAATAATAAACAAACAAAAATGCAAATAAAAAGCGCAATCCTATTCACAATAGCCACACAAAAAATGAAATAACTTGGCATTTTTCTAACCAGAGACGTGAAAGGCTTTTACAATGAAAACTACAAAACGCTGCTCAAGGACATCAAAGATGACACAAACAAGTGGAAAAACATTCCATGCTAATGGATTGGAAGAATTAACATTGTTAAGGTGTCCATTCTACCTAAGGCAATCTACAGATCTAACGCAATAGCCATCAAATTACCAGTAACATTCTTCTCAGATCTGGAAACACCAATATAGGAATTCATATGGAAACATAAATGACCACAAATAGCCAAAACAACCCTCAGTCAAAAAAACAAAGCAGGAAGTACCACACTTCCAGCCTTTAAACTTTATTATAAAGCTACAATAATCAAAACAGCCTGGTATTGGTATGAGAACAGGCATACAGACCAATGGAATAGAATTGAGATTCCAAAAGCAAAGCCTCAGTTTCTCAACCATCTCATCTTCAACAAAGCCTCCACCACCAACCACTGGAAAGAGAAGAAGCTATTCTGTAAATGGTGGGAAAACTGGCTGACCACATGCAGAAGATTGAAGCAAGACCCTTACTTATCCCGATACACAAAAATCAACTCTAAATGAATCAAAGACCTAAACGTAAAACCTCAAACTATAAGAACCTTTGAAAATGCAGGAGACACCCTTGTGGAAATTGGAACTGGCAACCAATTCCTGATCAAAACCCCACATGCCCATGCTATAAGAGATAAGATAGAAAAGTGGGACCTCATCAAACTGACAAGCTTTTACAAAGCAAAAGAAACCTTCAAGATAGCAGGGAGACAGCCCACAGACTGGGAAAAATTATTTGCCAACTGATTGTCTGACAACGGTTCAACGTCTAGGATCTTCCAGGAATTCAAACGTGCAGAAAAGAAAAAAACAAACAGTCCCATTAAAAGATATGAATAGACAGTTCTCAAAAGAAGACATACAAGCAGCCAACAGATACATGAAAAAATTCTCAGCCTCACTAGACTTCAAAGAAATGCAAATTAGAACCACACTGAGTTTCCACCAAACTCCAGTCAGGATGGCCATCATCAATAACTAAAAAAAAAAAAAAATGCTGGATAGGATGCGGTGAAAAGGTAGCACTTCTACATTGTTGGTGGGAGTGTAAACTAACACAGCCTGTGTGGAAAACAGCTGGTGATTCCTAAAGGATCTAAAAATCAACCTTCCATATGACTCTGAAATCCTAATTCTGGAAATATATCCGAAAGAACTCAAATCACTCTATGAAAAAGATATCTCTACACGTATGTTTATTGCAGAATTGTTCACAATAGCAAAAACATGGAACCAACTGTGCTGTCCATCGAAAAAGGACTGGATTAAAAAAATGTGGTACATATACTCAATGGAATATTATGCAACCCTATAGAAGGACAAAATTATGAACTTCACAGCAACTTGGATGGACATAGAGTCTATAATACTGAGTGATCTATCAAAGAAACAAAGAACTAAGTATCACATATTCTCACTCATAAACGGATCTTGAACATTTATTGTAATACTACAAGAAAAGTATTGGCAGTAGTGGGAATCTGCCATGGGAGGGGGACACACCTCATCAACAAGGGTGCCTGCATAACGAACATTTGTATACTTAACCCTGAATTGTACCCCACATCTTTAAAAATAAAGAATATCCTTTCCTCTTTAGACAACTAGAATGAAGACTACTAATTTCATTTCATCACATCCATTTAGGTTCTAATCCGGTTTGTGATGTTACTTTAATCCATCTAGCAGTGCCTTGGAATTCAAGTCTAAGATATTTATTTCTTCTCAGATCATATCTCAACTTTTTACACAGTAATAGGTAATTAGCTAAACTCGTCAAAAGTTAAATTGTGCAGAATTGGGTTAAAGTTTCTGTTAGACTCAGTTTATTCCTGACACCAAATGCTTTGCTGGTAAATGAGCTCACTGCTTTCAAGGGGCCTCTGAAAATAAACCATAGCACTGTCATCTTCTCAGAAAACTCCACCAGCTCAGTGTCTAAAATACATTCAAAATATTTTCTCTACTACTACCTCTATGCCACTAGCATACTATTTCAGACCACAGTCATAATTCTTCTAGATAATTTTTGTTAGTTCTCAATAGCATTCTAAAACATCTTAAAAGATGTTTTGCTTAATATGATATCATGGGTAATCTCAAGTTTATATCACGTAATTCTTCACCTCAAATTCCCCAGTGTCTACAGATATTACTCAGAACAAAAAGCAAAATTCTTATCTAGTATAGGTTAATAACTTGTATGACTTTGCTTCTTCTCTCTCACTGACCATGTTTTCTAAAACTTTGCCCCTTGATCTTTCTACTTCAGTAAGACCTCCTTACTGTTTCACTACATAAAAACCCACCCTATCTTTGATTTTAGCCCATAGTGCTTTCTTTACCTTAAACATTTGTCCTATTTCTTCACTTGTCTTGCTCTCTCATTTTATTCAGTCTCAGTTTAAATGTCACTGAAGAAGATAGGGGACAGCCTGTCTATGATGTCATGTCTATCTCCATTTCTCTCTTTTAGAATGTGATTACAATCAACGGATACATTTCCAAAAGTCTGTGATCCATTTTGAGTTCATTGTATGTGAGCTTTAGGTGGAGGTTCGTTTTTGCCCAGAGATGTCCACATTCTCCACCACCATTTGTTGAACAGGCTATCCTTATTCCAGTGAATTACTCTTGCACCTTTGTCAAAAATCAGGTGGCCTTCTTTTGTGAATCTACTTTTCAGTTCTGGATTCTGTTTCATTAATCTATGTGCCTACGCCCACTTCAATAGCACTGTCTTGATTACTGTAACTATGTAGTAAGCCTTGAATTTAGGTAGTGATTCTTACCATCTAATTCTTTTTTTGCAAAATTGCTTAGCTATTATAGGGACTGTGACTTCCCATACACATTTAAGATAAACTTGTCTATGTCTAGAAAAACCTTGCTGAAATTTTTGTAGTAATGGGATTTAACACATAATCACTTTGAGCTGAATTGGCATTTTTACTAAATTAAGTCTTCTAATCCACAAATACATTATGTATTTCCAATCATTTACATTTTCTTTAAATTTTTTAATCAGTATTTTATAATTTACAGCATACAGATATTGTATATTTTGGATTAAGTAATTTTTTCAGTAATAAGTATATGTATTTTTAACTATACCTAAATATTTCATTTTCTTTGATGCAAGTAACTGGTGTTGTTTTAACTCTTGTTTTTTTCATGTTGGCAGGTAGAAATATGATTGTTTTGTGTATTGATATTTTATTAAGCAGCTCTGCTAAATTCTAGCTGTGTTTCTTTGTTTTGTTTTATTTTTGGAGTTTCCTTGCAATTTCTATGTATATAATCATGCAATCAGCAAATAGGAACAATTGTATGTTTTTTTCTTCTAATGTTAATGTCTTTTATATTTTAATTTTTATTTATGTATTTTGCATTACAGCCATGCCTAGAATGTCCAGGTTATGCTGAAAACCACTAACAAGAGTGGTTATCTCTTAATCCTACTCCAAAGAACTCAGTCTTTTACTATCAAGTATGATGTTAGCTGTGGGTTTTTTATAGATGCACTTTATCAAGTTGTGGTAATTCCTTTTATTTTAAAGTTGCTGAGATCATAATGGGGTGTTGTATTTAATTAAATTCTTTATATACATCAACTGATATAATAACGTGCTTCCTCGTCAGCTTATTAGTAGAGGCAATTATACTGCTTAATTTAAGAATAGTGAACAGTCTCTCATATCTAGGTGAACTTGGCCATGAAGTATAATTATTTTTATTCATTGTTAGATCAGGCTTGCTAACATTTTGTTGGAAATATTTTTCATCTATGTTCATGAGATATATTGATCTGCAATTCTCTTTTGTTGTGAGAGTTTTTCTTGTATTAATGTCAATTTTATAATTTCCTTATGAGATCCATTGAGAAGTGTTTCCTCTTTCTCAGCTTTCTTAAATAAATAATGTAAAAAGAGCTACTTTTTCTTTAAATGTTTGGTAATATTCGCCTATGAAATCATATGGGCCAGAAAATTTATCTTGAGGCAAATTTTAAGTCATGAATTCAATTATTTACTTGTAATAGACCATTCAGATGAATGATTTGATTGGTTGATTTTGGCATTTTATATTTTTCAAGGAATTATTCTATTGCATTTTAGTTCTTGAATTTATGAGTATAAAGTTGTTCATACTATTCCCTTATTCTCATAATGACTGAAGCATATGTTGTAATATCTCCTGTTTTATTTCCAATTTGTGATATGTCTACTCAATATTTCTGTTGGAATTGCTAGAGGTTTATACATTTTGTCAATTTTTTTAAAAACTAGTTTTGGTTTTATTTATTTTCTCTGTAGTTTTTTGTGTTTTCAATTTCATTAATTTCTATTTTTCTCTGTTTCTTTATTTTTTTCTTCTTGTTTTGCATTATTTTCCTATTTCTTGCAGGAGAAAGTGCAATTGTAGATTTCAGACCCTTTCTTTTTACTAAGTACATGTATAGCACTAACTACTGAGTTACATCAATTTTTCTCTCAGGAACATTTTTAATTGCATCTTACATAGTTTGATATGTTGTATTTTTATTTGCATGCAGTTCTATGTATTTTCCATTTCCTTTGAGACTTTCTTTTTGCCTTATGGATAATATAAGTATTATTCGCTGAATTTCCATGTGTTTACATATTTTCCTAATGCTTTTTGGTTATTAATTACTTGGTTGATTTGATTACAGGCATACTTTAATAATTTAACTTATTTTAAGTTTGTGAATATTTGTTTTATGGCCATTTTAAGATCAAAGTTTGTGAAGATTCCATGCATCCTTGGGAAAAAAAATGTGTATTCAGCTGCTTTTGGTGATGTATTCTATATATATTAATTAGATACTACTTGTTAATTATATGGTTTACGTATTTTGCATCTTTGTTGATTGTATGTCTAGTAGATCTATCAACTACAGAGAGAAGGGAGTGAAATTACCAACTATAATGTAAACTGAATTATGTCTGCTTTCAGATTTCACACAATTTTTCTTATATTGTGAAGTTATCTTGTTTGCATGAATATTTTGTGTGTTCTTTGTATAGTTTTGTTTTGCATGTATTTTGCATGCACATTTTGCATACTCTCTACAGAGTTTTTGTCTAGTTTTTTTTTTTTCTGGGTATTACACTATACATATGTGACTAACCACAGACAATTGGTGTCAGCATTATAAACCCCTTGAGAGAAATGTTAGAGCCTTATTTCCACTTAGGTCCATTTTCCTTCTTCACTTTTAAATATATTATCATGAGTGTTATATGTTATGATTTGTGTTTCATTCAACAAATACGATTTACAAAAGAGGAAAAAGATCGAAACATGGTAATATGTGCCCATGTGTCTGCTCTGTTTGCTGTTCTTTCTTTCTTTCCAATGTACCATACTTTTTTTTCTTTTATCACATTCTTTGTGTTTAAAGTTCTGACTTTAGCCAATCTTTAGCACTAGATATGTCAACAACAAATTATTTTTTTCTTTTTAATTTCTTCCCTTTTATTCCTAGAGCATAATCCTGTCACATAATCATGGTTGTTGTTTCTGGTTCATGTGTTTTGGTGCTTTTAAAATAACGTGTCACTTTTTTCTGGTCCCCATGGTTTTAGATAAAAATCCACTTTTATTGAAATTGAAGTTTCCCTATAGTTAATGTATCATTTGTCTCTGTACATTTTCAATATTATTTATTTGTGTTATTCTCAGGAGATTTAACTATGATGTGTGTTTGCATAGGTGTCCCTGGGAATAGCCTGTTTGAGGTTTACACAGCTTCTTTGATCTGTATGTTTCTATCTTCCAGCAAATTTGAGAAGTTTTCATTCACTATTTCTTTGAATACTCATTCAGTCTGACTCTTTCTCTTCCCTTTCAGAGAGCCCAATGATATAAAAGCTAGATGTCTTATTGTGGTTTCACAGGTTCCTGAAACAGTGTTCATTGTATTTGTCAGGCTTCTTTTAATTGTTCATACTGGGCAAATTTGATTGCTCTTCCCACAAATTCATTGATTCTGTCTTTATTATCTTCCCATAACTATTGATCCCATCAGGGAAGGTTTTTATTTTTTTTAATTTCTGTTATTACATTCTTAAGTTCGATCCTTTCGATTTGGTTCTTTTTTATTACTTTTACTTCCTTTTAAATTTCTTTTTTTCTTTATTTTAGAACCTGGAGGATCATGGGAAGTTTTGTCACATAGGCATATTGCATAATAGTGACGTCTGGGCAACAGAGGAATTCATCTGCTTACTTTCCTGGTGGGGAGCATGGTACCTGGTATGTAGTTTCACACCCTTTATTCCCCTTCCCAAATTAGCAATGCCCAGTGTCCTTTGTTGCCATCCTGTGCTTGTGCGCTCCCAGTGGTTAGTTTCCACTTCTGAGTGAGAACATGCACTATTCACTTTTCTGTTCCTGTAATTATTTGCTTGGAATGATGGTATCCAGCTGCATCCATGTTGCTGCAAAGGACATAATTTCGTTCTTTTCTATGGCTGCATAATGTTCACCTTTTCTTTATCCAGTCCACCCTTGATTGACATCTGAGCTGATTCCATATTTTTGCTATTGTATATAATGTTGTGATAAACAAATGAGTGGATCAAAGACTTAAACATAAGACCTCAAAATATAAGAATTTTTGAAGAAAACTTAAGGAACACTCTCTTGAATATCAGCCTAGGCAATAATAAGTTCATGATCAAATTCTCAAAATCAAAGGCAATAAGAATTAAAATCAACTGGGACCGTATTGATTTTAAAAACTTCTGCATAGTAAAATAAACCATTAAAAGGGCAAAGAGACGACCCACAGAATGGGAAAAAATATTGCAAACTATGCATCTGAGAAGGGTGCAATATCAAGAGTCTAAAAGGAACACAATTGAATTGACAAGAGAAAAAAAAAAATAATCCCATTAAAAAATGGGCAAAGGACCCAAACAGACACTTCTCAAAAGAAGGCATACAAATGGCCACCAACATATTTTAAAACATTCTCAATATCACAGATCATTAGAAAAATGCAAATCAAAACTATGAGATACCGTCTCAAGCCAGTCAGAATAGCCATTTTATTTTATTTTATTTTTTCATTTTTAATTTTCTTATTTTAAAATTGTGGGGTACAATTCAGGGTTAGGTATACAAATATTCTTTAGGCAGGTACCCTTGTTGATAAGGTGTGCCCCCTTTCCCCAGGCAGATTCCCACTACTGCCAATCCCAACTCCCCACTCCCCCACACCCCCACTGTTTCCCATTACTGTCAATTCTTTTCATATAGTATTACAATAGCTGATCAAGGTCCACTTATGAGTGAGAACATGTGATACTCAGTTCTTTGTTTCTGTGAAAAATTACTCAGTATTATAGACTCTAAGTCCATCCAGGTTGCTGGGAAGCTCATGATTTTGTTCTTCTTTATGGTTGTGCAATATTCCATTGTGTATATGTACCACATTCTTTAAATCCAGTCCTCGTTTGATGAGCAGCATGCTTGGTTCCATGTTTTTGCTATTGTGAACAATGCTGCGATAAACATACTTGTTCAGGTATCTTTTTCATAGAGTGATTTGAGTTCTTCTGGGTATATTCCCAGAAGGGGGATTTTGGGGTCATATGGAAGGTCGATTTTTAGAACTTTTAGGAATTACCAAACTGTTTTCCACAGAGGCTGTACTAGTTTACACTCCCACCAACAGTATAGACGTGTTCCCTTTCGCCACATCCTCTCCAGCATCTGTTATTTTTTGTTATTGATGATGGCCATTCTGACTGGAGTTAGGTGGTATCTC
>CAUYQG010077697.1:0-11113 GCA_963574415.1 Tarsius wallacei | reverse complement strand
AAAAAAAAAAAATTAGCTGGACATGGTAGCATGCGCCTGTAGCTCAAACCACTTGGAAGGCTGAGGAAGAAGGATCGCCTGAGCCCAGCAGGTTGAGGCTGTGGTGGCTGTAAGCATGCCAGTGCCCTCTAGCCTGGGCAGCAGAGTGAGACTCTGACTCATATATATATATATACACACACACACACATTTATTTATTTATTTATTTATATATATATAAAATTGCTGTTATATAAAAATAGAGTTGATTTTTTATATATTGACCTTATATCTTATCACCTAGCTAACCCTGTTTAATTGTTCTAGTAGCTATTTTTTGCATATTTTATAGCATTTTCTGTATATACAGTCATGATGATCATGAATAAAGGTAATTTTATTTCCAATCTCAAAGCTCTTTTTAAAATCTTGCTTTATTACATTAGCTAGAAATACATTGCAAATGGAAATTGTAAGAAAAAACATCCCAAACATGTCCCTGACCTTGAGGAAAAATAGTCATTCACCATTAAGTGTGATACAAGCTGTAGTTTTTTCTTAATTTTACTTTACAATTTGAGGAAGTATCATTCTATTTCTAATTTGCTGAGTTTTAACAGGAATAGATGTCATGTTGATCAGCTATTTTTGTGCATCTATTAATAGGATCATGTGGGTTTTTTCATTTTATTAATATTGTAAACTATATTGATTTTGATTTTCAAATGTTATACTTACCTGTATTCTTGAAATTAATCCCACTTTATCTTGGCATAGTATGTTGTTTAATGTATTTTAAGTTTTAGATATCATTTTTCTTAGTTATTGTCTATTTGATTTCAGGAATTACAAATGTATTTGATGACTAATTGTCATTCTAGCAATTTTACTCAACTCTTATTTTATTTTCTTGGATTTATTACTAGAAATTGTATTTATACTGGTCAACTAAAACCAATATTTAAATTACCTATAGATAACTTTGTCTTTGTTAATTATTGTTTCTGATAATGTATTCTTACTTTTTGGTAGACTTTTCAAATTTTTATTGAATACTCAATACTGTGCGTATAAATTTTAGAGATTCCAGATGATGTTATATTTTCTCTGGGAAGATTTGTCATTTCCTGCACTAGACAGAATGGCACCTGATCACATTTTTTAATCTGTTAGTCAAGGATGGTGTTAGTTGGAAGTTTACTACACTCTTGATAGGACTATCTCTACTTCCCTCCAGGGTTTTCAATTAAGAACCCAGTATCTTTTATATTGATAATAATTAAAGAAGAACCAAATTGTGTTGGTATAAGAAAGTGAATAATTTTTTTGAGTTTGTTCAAGTTTATGATTGTACCTTAGAAAACAAGGTGACTATTCAGAAAGTATAAAAATCCTCTATACTGGAATAGGTATTAGTATAAAACATAAATATTGCAAATATTAAAAGCCAAAGATATGGAATAGTCCTGGAGAGTATGTTTATAATGAGCAGAGGAAAAGTAAAGATTGAAACCTTGCAGAACATCAATATTTATGTTACCTCAATGAATGTCTGCAGGATTCTTCTGACTTAGTCAACATAGTAATAGTTTAGTGCTTAACAAATCATTAGTATCTTGTATAATTATTAAATTTAGGTGAAGTTACTAAGTGATAGTGCTTTATTTTAGTATATATGTATTGGTTGTACATATCGAGAAAGATATTTTATACTAGAAATGCAAGTTCATTTCACCTTCAGGGCATTAAATAAAAATTTGTTGATTTATAAATATATGTAGTATATTGCAAAGTGTCAAACACTTCTCATTGATAACACCTGAGTAATAATATAATTATGGCCAATGGACATACTTTTCAAAGATAAAAGATTTATGAAGTTTGAGTACTTCAAATAAAAGATCTGTTTAGATATATTAGGTTGCCATTTGCAGAAATTTCCAGTTGTGCATTTCTAGTTCCTTTTATAAAATGATATTATATACAATTTAGGCTCCTTTGAATGAAAAATAAATAGTAAGAAGAATGGATCTATTTTTAGATCTATAATTCTTCAATGTTTGGGCTATATTGTATGTCACTTAATATATTAATTTAGCAAAGTCATACAGTAAATCAAAGAGATAATTGAGTATCAAGATTGTATTATTTTGCTTTGGTTTACAGGGCTCTTTGGATAGTTTTTTTTATTTGTAATATAAGATCTCTTATTTACTTCTGTGATAAGTTTGTTACAGTACAACTTGAATCTGTCTGCTCATGTATTAATTAATATAATCTCCAATATATCTCATAGATTAATAAGTTACCTAAATAGTAATTTATTTATATACAGTGATGACATTAATGTCAAAGCCTCTTTATTTTTATGTATAAAATATGCTAAATATATTCTATTTCTTATATATCTATAAAAATAAGAATCTGCTTATGAACATTAGACTAAAATCCGTTAGAAACTTTTGATATATGCAACTAATATGATGCCAAATTTATTGCAAAATGAGCATCAATAATTATTTTGATTCAATCCTAAGAAATTAAAGGAAGCATTGTAGAATACATCAATTTATGGCACTACTGAGCCCATCAAATCCATAAATGGTGAAATCACTCTGCCATATAACAATCAATGGCAATACATTATATATTCACAGCTAACTTTTTTCCATTAACTTATGTCAAAAATTATTTACACCAAAAATAAACAGTCAGGCCATAATAATAAAAACAGAACTTTTGTGTGTGTGTGTGCTTGCCACTTCTGGAAGAAGGCAAGAACTTATTCCTAGTTACCTAACAAAGACAAGACAGAGTCTTGACTGACTAATTCATTGTGCTTTTCCCACTACACAATAACTGAAAAAAGAAATCCTTTCTACTCTCTTTACTAAGGAAATTATCATGAGAGTAGAAACTATGAAACCAGAATACAGAAAAAAAGAGCATATCCAGAAATATTCTTCTTTGACTATCTTTTCAAATGTCAGAGCCCAATGATCTTCACAGAGAAAACTGTTGTCATAATATAGTTAACTGCTTTGCACTGTAAAGTTACTATTTTATTTTCCTTCTTTCAATACAGTATTCTTTGGAAGGAAGATACCATGTAAAGTTTATACCTAAAGGATGGGGTTTTATGCTCCCTCTTTTTGAGGAAAGGGTACATGCATAAATTATTTGGAATTCTGTGTAGTAAACATCTTTTCTCTGCCATTTATTAATTTATTCACAGTCATCTATTTACATCAGTATGCACTCATGGATATTTGTTTTATAATTTGTGTTATAATCCAATACCACTGTATTCATTTTGTTACTCAAATGGTTCCAGATTTTGCCATTGAGAACTCTATTATTAGCTCCTCGGCTCCTTCAACATAACCCATTAATACAGATTTTCTTTTTGCTTTTGAACACTACAAGTTTCTCAACACTCTTCTTGTGTATTTTCTGCTCTAGTCCTAGAACCAGTGATTTCTCCAAGGAGCTCTGTCTTCTTGTATGGTGGAGAAATGTTGGAAACCAAGAAATGGGTACTTGGTATGCTCATTACTATTTGGCTGTTATTTCTTCAAGTTAACTCAGTTGACAAAATAAAAAGATATACGTGTGTATACTAATGTGTGTGTGTGTGTATGTGTGTGTGTGTGTGTGTATTTATAAATATTTCTACCTGACACCATTAATATTTTCATTAAGGGAAAGAAATTTGTAGTTGTTTCTTCAACTCTTATCCATTACCATAAGATCATTCTAGACTTCTGCCTTGCATATCTGCTACCTGTTGCTCTTATAGTGAGAAACCTGGCTCCCCTAATCTATCATCTATTGATTTAATCATTTTCTAGTATTCATGTATAGTGGCATCAGAATTGTTAACCCATTCCCCAGGGGAAAATCTCGAAGTAGGATACACTGCTTATCCGCAATTTCTTTTGTTGTTAATCTTATTAATTCTACTCATTTTCAAAGTTACTTTGGTCAACAGCTTGTTCCTTTACCCCTTTCTCAGTAAGGGTTGTTTCATACATTTATAGTAGAGATAGATTCTCCTGTCAGAGTCTGCATTCTTTCCCCAAATCCTCTATGCCCTCAAATAATTTTTTAAAATTGATATACATTAAAGTTCAACAGATAACTTTTTAAAGGAAGTATTCTTTTGAAAAACAAGGCAATCACTCCAGATGAACATAAGAAGTATAGAAGTCACAATTTTATACTTCTACTTTGGTTAATATGGAGCCCACATCTATAATGGCTTTTAGAATATTTTCAAAATGCTTGAGGCAATAATTATACATTTTAAAAATTAATCATTAAAGATAGAATTAATACTTTGATTTCTTTTTTAAAAAACACAGTTTTTCAACAACATCCTCAGCCTATCACCCTAACTTATATCTTTTACTTTTCTGACCATTCTAAAATTTTTCATAATATAATGGTCTGTTCTGGTGATTGGATTGTATGCAAACAATACAAATTGGAAACATCAGAGCCAAGAGTAGAAAACGGGAAAAACTAAAGTTGGAGTGAAAATATAAGAGGGAAAAAATAAAATGTGTGATGCATCTATTTAACTCAATTTATTTAGCATTTCAAGATGACTCACTGGTCGCAGTGACTGGAGTAGAGAGAAGATGCTAAATGGTGGAGACTACCTACCAGTCTGTGAAGTATCTGACAGCAGTCCTTTAGAAATGAGATGGAGAAAGATGGCTGCTTAGCTTAAATAAATAAAACTTCCATCAATTACAAGCCAGTTTCATCAAGACAGAAATGGAAAACAACAACATTTTTTTCTCCTCAAATTTTACAATTAATTTGAGAAAATGAAAACAGAAATAGGTTGTATGGATCTAAAAGTATCCTTCTCCTCCATTTAAAAGTGTTGACTTTTTTATATGCTGTAAAAATAATTGTCACAGAACAAGTAGAATTCTAGCCTTGTTTCTTTTAAATGTGGTAAGAAGAAACATATTTAGAAACCAGCCACAAGGCAGTAAAATTGATTTCTGGTTTATCTGGTATAGCTTTGAGTCCCTCACTGAGCCAGGGAATAATTGATTGCTAGAAGCCGTGTAGCAGTGGTTAAAAATTGATAAATGCTAAAGTGGGTACGATGGTTTATTGCTTCTTAACAGTTGTAGAACCTCTATATTTCTCTCTCATCACAGCTCTAGACCATGAGGTAAAATTTAAAAGGCTTTTTGTCTTTTTCTTTATAAATTATGTTCAGCCATTCAGGAACCCTGTAGCTAAGAAGACCATAGGAACCTTTTAGTTAGATGAGCAGATGTGTGATTTACTATTGCAGGTTATATATTGAGTAGTATTTTATTGCTTTGTATAAGCCACACTAATTAGGAAAAAAATCTTTGACAATACATTTCAAAGTGGCTAATAGTCATTTAAAATAAAGTTTTTTTTAAAAATGGACAAAATATTAAAAACCATTGTACTGAAACTTCAGCAGTGTTTCTCTAAATCACCAATTTATAATTGTAGTGTTTAGTCCTGGTAGGGATTTCAAGAGACCACAAAATCTAGCACAGTACTTTTATTGTTTATTTATTATTATTCCCATGTCATATAGAGGTTACAACTTTCTCTCAAAGTCAGTAGATCAAATAAAAGTCTCTAATTTTATCTTTCTCTAGTTAAATATGTAGCAGCTAGAAAGATTACTTTTCAAATTACTTAGTAAATTTAAACTATTATGTCTAAATAATTGTGCTATATTTTATAAAAATAAAATTTCTAACAGTTTAAAAAATATCTTAGATGACACTCAAGATATGAGAGGTTTATACCAAAATGTACTTTAAAATGTTTCACAGAGTAGCCAAACTAGGAAATATCTTCAGTATTAAATTATTAAATCAACTTTTATATTAATTATCAAGCATTTTCTCTCAAAATGAACCTTATGAAACTCATGACTAGCAATATAATAGTGAATTATTTTAAAATTATGTGATAGTTCTTACAGTTTTATATAAATCTGCATTAAGATAATTTTTCTAAGAATTACGTTAAAAATTTCAAAAATGCCTAAGTGTGTGATTTCTGTCTATATTGAAGAATTTTGCCACATTTACCTTTTCTACCACTTTCCAAGTCATCTCGATGATAAACTATCAGGGAACATGGAGAAAAATATTACAGCACTTCACACCTCCCTTCTTTGGGTTAGTTTAGGTGGAAAGAGAGGGGGATGCCATACTAGTGATGAACTGGATTTGTTTGTCATTCCTGAATACCGTATACACCAATTCTGACATGCCCAGCTTCCGCTAATAGTTCTTAAAATCTAACACTTGGGAATTTTTTTTTTTAATGGATAAGTGCAGAAACAAAAGTGTGAAATACTCCTCGAAGTAACACCATGTTGATGGCATAGCATTCCGCAGATTTGAGAGGACAAGGGAAAACCCTCTGAAATCCTGGAGACATGCAATATATAGCCTGATCCAAAATTCCATAAGCCCATTAAGTTATTAAATGCTTAAAAATAACTCATTTGAATGAAATACTCTTCATTCAGGGAGGCATAAAAGAAATAAAAATAAACGTTTTTATCATAAGCTTAAAGAGTTCACCAAAGAACACTCTGTAAATATCAATGGACACACAGAATAACAAATGCACTAGACTCTCCAATGATAATATCCTTAACTAGACTCCACTGACTCAGCTTAAAAATTTACAAAAATGCTATTATCTTAGTTGTTTCTAAATACAATTTGCCAGCATAGTTCCTTCAACCTCTTCCAATTAAGGTTTGGTCCAATGTTAATTAAAGTTTTAAGAACTGAAGGTGTACTCTTCTTCACTCTTCACTGTATTTCAGCTGAATTCAACCCTCACTAGCTGAGGGTCTAGAGCATAACTGGCATTGTGCTTTGTTGCTAAGTGGGATTCAAAGATAACTAAGATGAAACACCCATTTTTAAGAACTTAGCTCTGTGCAAAGAAGAGGGTTCTGCAAATGTCTCTCTTAAGACAATGACAGCAGAAAGAAAATGGATCACTATGAATAATAACACTCTGTGAAGAAAGCATTCATATTTACTTTAACAGATCTTACAGGAAAAATAAATGGCATTTGAGAAATTTGGGACAATGTGTAAGGGCAAATTAGAAATAGTAAAATAAATTAATATTGTCAGAATGTCAGAAATGACATAATAAGTAAAAGAAAATTAAAATATGCACGTATATAAAATAATTAGAAAGAAATTCACAAAAATGTTTGCAGTGACTTTCTATGGTTGTTGAAATTGCTTGGAATTCTTAATTTTTTGCTTTAAACATTTATACATTTAAAAATCATGTATAGGAAATATATTTATTTATATAAATTTATTGTATCTACATGTATATTTATTTCTGTATACATTTTTATCCTTCGTTACAGAGAAAATTTAAATTCGCTGATAAATGTAATTGAAAAAATAATTATTCTCTAATCTTGTCATATATATAAATTTTTTCATTTGTGCTCTTTATTTAGGTAGTATAGAATTTTTTTTTAATACCGTTTTTTGAAGCTACTGAGCTTACATCCTAGATGGAAGACCTTAAGCTTAAATAGAAAAAAAAATTAAAAACATAGTTTGGTAAAATCATTTGATCTCTATGCCATATTTTATTTATATGTAACATGAAGACAATAATAAAACATAACTTATATGACTGCTGTGAAGTTTAAAAGAATTAATTCTTGGGATATATTTAAGAAAACATCTAGCATAGTGACTTTCAATACATTTTAATAACTGTAGTAAAAGTTTTTCCCTAATATCTCTTATTTCTTTCTCAAACATACATCTAAAATTATAATCATCTGAAATTACTATTATCCTAAGAGGGATTTCATAATAGCAAATATATACTTAGGTGTTAATGACTAAACATACTTCTCTTATATCATAAGGAAAGATTTTTTTTAAAAAGCTGAGCTGATGGAGATTTAGAAAATGGGAAAATAATAGAGACGTGGGATACAGTCCAAAGAAAGGTAGGTGTTGCAAATTAAAATATATATATATATTTTTTTCCCAGTAGCTGACATGATGCTTGCTTCCAAAATCTAAATGCAAAATGTTTTTTAAAGATTTTTCAACAAATAATATCTATCACAGACATAATTATTACATTTATTCTGAATTGTGGAGATTATTTAAGGAAGTACACACCCAGTACATTCCTTAAGAAGGTCTATACTATGGGGGTAAGAAGCATCAGGTATGTTGGTTTACATGTTCTCATAGTACATTGGAGAAAGCATATAGCTATTGAGAAATTCTATGACAGAAAACTTTAAGACAAATATTCAAAAACAAATTTGCTTTTTTATCTGATAATTTAATTTACCTATTTATTCCTTGTTTTCTTTACTATCAAAAAATGTCACAAGGAGACATCAGTGCAGCATAAGTCTTTTCCCTCTATGTCATGTATTTATTTTTTAATCAATTTATTTTATTTTATTTGTTTACTTTAGCTCATTATTGCTCTAACTCAGGCTTGCGGTAATATCTGAGCTGTTCAAAACAGTGTCTACTTTAGCCATCCAACTAACTGTAATTGAAATCAGCCAGGAATGCTGACTACAGATCAGAGTCCCTGTGAGATTACCAATTCCATATGCAATGGCAGAAGTGTTCCAAACTAGAGTAATTGAGTTGGCCAGGGTGAGGGGTCAGAAATGCCATTTGGAAAATATAAGTTAGTATGATTAGCTTCAGAGGAGGCCATTCAAGAGCTAGGGGGCCTTGAATCTCCATAAACTTCACAGGTTTAGGTGCTTGGAAATGGATTTTGGAGTGATTGCTGTGATCTTTGACAACCTTAATGTATCATTCACTTGGGTTGCCTTTCAGCAAACCTTCAGCAAATCTATCACAGAAGATAGATTCTTCACAAAAGGCCATGACATTAAAGCTTTTAAACATTCCCATGCAACTATAACAAAGTCACAAAAAACTGGAGCTGTATGAATTTTTGATTGTTCTCTCTTTCTAAATCAGCTCCACAGTCACATGCATCCCTGCATGTACAAGTACACAAACATATACACTCACAAACACACACATTATTGCAGAAAATAGCCTGACACTGGCAATTACACAATACTTAACAGTATGTGTTTTACGTATTTACCTCATTAATAACAAATTTTATTATTAACTACTTTTTCATATTGTCTTATTCTCTTCCTCAACATATTTTAATATCTCCTATTTATCCATTTTAAATCTGTTTTGGACCCAGTTTGGTACAAATCAAAAATTAGATTTATTAACTGATCTATGGTCATAGGCAAACTGTTATCTGATTTGCATAGACTAATAAAATTTCTGAAGGGATTTGAAACCAATTGCTATAAGGATAAGCTAGCGGAATTAGAGATTTTAGCCCTAAAGCACAAAAGACTACTTTTCTGAAAATTAGTGTCATGCATTGCTTGAGATTGCTGCTGTTTTTACATACAGCTAACTTGATCAACTAGGCAAGGACAATCTCAGAAAAATGATTCATTTAGGCTATCATTGACTCTTTCCAGAAAGGCCTATAAAACTGCATTCACCAGAGAATGGAGATTTTTAGGCTAAGTTTTACCAACGTATCTTTTATTTCTCTATTACTTGGTTACTTTGCAAAACTTTGTCCATTTAATAGTCAATTCCCTCCATGGATTCACTCAGACTTCATCCTCATATAACTATAGACACTTTCCTCTTGATTTTATTTCTCCAAGTCATTTCACATGTCTTCTGGAACACACTGTAATAAACATTTCCACATCCTCAATTCTATCACTGAATTTTCACTTCTTTGCCTAAATGTCCCTGAACACTGCTGATCTTACAATTGAATAAATGAAAAAGGGTCTGGAGATGGGGCTGACAACTCTTTCAATGCAATTACACAATCAAATCAATCCTAGCCTAAGTAGACATTTTGAGTACCATAGATTCTTGCCTAACTTTGGCCTATGATCATGCAATCATTTCAGTGCAAATTCTTAAAACACAAATTATATTATTCCCTGGTTTAAAGTCTTTTAACTGCTATCTATTATTCTGCACATAAAAATCTTAACTTATGCCATAACTGCCAACTCTGCTCTCAATGTTACCTATCTGCTCTGCTCAAGGGTTACTGAATTGAATGCACTTCTCAAAACATACCTTGTATTCTTTTAATTTTGGACCTTCCAGACATCAATTGTGCTCTTTCCATGAAGGGTCTCCTCTTCTCCTGCCCCACTGAAAGTAAGTATTTTCAGAAAGCCTTCTGTGAACTAAATTTTCTCTGCAGATTTGACACTTTTTCTTAGCACACTCATTGTTCTGGTCCTTTTCATTCTTGACCTCACCCTACTGCAATAAAATAATCTTTTTAACGACATGTCTCCACAAAATGCTATACATTCCCTATGGTCAGAGATTGTATCTCCATCATTAGTGGCATAAAAGAGACTCAATTAATAGACATTTAAGTAAATTAAACTGAATTTGATAGCTGCATTCAAATAACTGGCTCTGATGTAAAAGTAAGGAAAAGTTTGTTTTATTTCATGTAAAGTAATAAAAGTAAAACCAATGAGCAAGCATTATTTGGGGGGGCATGTTTTAACTAAAAATATGACAAAATTTCCCAAAGAATTACCTAAACTATGCTGCCTTGAGATATAGTGAGTTTTTCACTAGAAGAAATTACTAAATTATTATTTAGATCATTAGTCTCTAAATGTTGCTCCTTGTTCACAGACTTCTATTAGTTTTCTTCTTGTTCTTTTTAAATGAGATGTATCTTATATATCAATTTCTATAGACAAAAGTATAAGTTTTTTAAGATATGAAAATATAGTACTGTGCTAGTATATTATAATCATCATATAGCCTGCCATAGTATATAATATAAATGGAATGTCTTGGAAAATAGAGGTAATTTTTAATATATTTTTTTTCCTGTATCTTGATGAATTGCTTGGTGCTCCACCCCATATATTTGCTCCACATTTTAAAATCATCGTAAACCGGGCTCCGTGACTTAGCCTGTAATCCCGCGCTTTGGGAGGCTGAGGTGAGTGGATTTCCTGAATCCGCGGGTTTGAGAC
>CAUYQG010077694.1:0-10155 GCA_963574415.1 Tarsius wallacei | reverse complement strand
TCTGCTGTTCTCTGGGGAAATGTGTGACCATTCTTTTTTTCTTTCTTTCTTCTGAGCTTAATACCTTTTTAAGTGTCTCCTGTAGAGCTGGTCTGGAAGCTGCATAATCTTGTAGGGATTGGATTTCTGGGAAGGATTTTAATTCTCCATCACTGATGAAGCTGAGCTTGGCTGGGTAGGAAATTCTTGGTTGAAATTGCTTTTATTTGAGGACTTTGAATATCGAACTCCAATCCCTTCTTACTTGTAGTTTCTGCTGATAGATCTGCTGCTTTTCTGATTGCTTTTCCCTGGTAAGTAGTCAGAACTTTCTCTTTTGCTGCCTTTAGGTTTTTTTTCTTTTGTGCCTATTTTGTGTAGGCAAGTTACTATGTGTCTAGGGGTTGGTCTTCTCATTTGATGTCTTGTGCGGGTTCTCTGTATCTCTTATGCTTGACTGGTCACATCTCTGGTGAGATGGGGAAAGTTTTTTTGAATTACTTCCTGGAATACTTGCTCCAAGTTGTTCTCCATTTCCCTTTTTTCTTCTGGGATACCAGTCAGGCATAGTTTCAGCCTCTTGATATAATCACACATGCAGGTTTTGTTCTTTCTTTCTGTGCTTTCTTTCTATGTTTTTTACAGATCAGATTAATTCCATGTTCTGGTTTTCCAGTTCTGAGATTCTTTCTTCCCCTAGGTTAATTCTGTTTTCCATGCTTGTTATTTTGTTATTTATTTCCAGGATGAAATTTTTTATTGTCAAAATCTCTGTTACAAGTTCTTTCAGTGTTGCATTTTGTCTTTCTTGAGTCTTATTCACTCTTTCCATCCATTGCCAGTCATTGGTGACTTACATTGTTTGAGCTCCAAGGTCTGATTTTTCAGGAGTTTTCTCTTTGCTACACTTTAAATTACCTGTGGTCTTCCACTGTTTTTTCCTCATTTGAGACAGATCTCTTGCTTTTCTCTTTAGTTCCCTTATTCAGTGTCAGTGGAAGAGACTTTCACTTCTGATGTTTGCTCAGCCCTCTATTCTTTCCTGATCCAGGCTCTGGATTTGTTCTATTTTGAAACAAGACTGTGGGTGGAAAGCTTTGCTGTGTCTTGTAGCTTTGAAAGTCAAATAAGGTAGTGGGTGGGGCACTAGGAATCAAAAACTACAGTTCTGTGATGGATTCTCAAATAAGGTGATTGATTTTAAATTTGTTCAACTTTTTTCTTATGAATTTTGGATTGATGACTTCCTAGTTCTTTGCACATCAGCACTGTAACTGGAATCCCTGTCTGTCTGTTTGTTTCAATCTACTTTTTCTCTGTTTTTCAGAGTGAGTCATTTCAATTGTTGTGATTTTTACTTTACTGATTATTTCTCTGTCCCTCTACTCCACTTGAGTTTTTATTTCAATTACAACAGTTTTTAATTCTAAAATTGCATTTTAAGAAATATCTTATATTTTTTACTGTGATATTCTACCTGTTCATTTGTTTCAAGTGTGTTCAGAATTGCCTTTAAACATTTTTATAATATTTATTTAAAATGTTTTTCAGATAATACTAACATCTCTGTCATTTCAGCATTGGTGTCTATGAATTTAATTATTTTCATTCAGTTTAAGATCTTTCGGTTTCTTGGATATTGAGTGATTTAAAAAAATTAAAACCTGGGTATTTGGGTGTTAAAGCATTAGTCTATGATCTTGTTTCAATTTTCTGTTTTATCTGACAATGCTGTAAGAGGAAAAGAAAAAAAGGGATTAAGTAGCTTCTCATTACAAACAAATAGAAGTAGAAGTCCATATAGTGGTTGGCTTCCACTGGTAACCAAGAGAGAGGGACTCTTCTTTACTACTGGATGACTGTAGACATTCCAGCTCCCCTCTAGGCTTCCACTTGGCTGGGAGAGGTTAGAGTGCCTTGTGTCTGCTCCCAATGCCAACTCCACTGATTCTACATTGGGGAAGAAGAGGGTATCTTTATGCTGGATGGTGACAAAAGTCCTGACATTTTACTAGGCCTTCTCTTATGACCCTACGGCAAAGAAATAAAAACAGTACTTACTGCTGGATGGGGTTGAGGTCTAGGTTCCAGACATGTTCCACTATGGCAAAAGGATGAGTGCCTTATTATGATCCAGCAGACATGAAAGCCCTAGGTTCTTATTTGGGCTTCCTTAATACTATACTGATCTAGGAATTGTTGCACCTCATTACAACTTGATCAGTATGGATGTCTAGGACATCCACTTGGCATTTGCTAGTTTTTTCTGAGGTGTTGGCTGAAATAGACTAGTCATTATTTAAAATTATCGTGTCTTGCTAGTCCATTCTTTTTCTCGTCTTTTTGCTAGAAGGTAGACTTTTGGTGGGAATTTGTTTGTCTGTACGCTTCTTCTGTACCCATTAGTGTTTCTAAATTATTACTTCTTTAGTTACAAATCTAGCATATATAAAGCAAAAAGAAAACCTGGAGAACTCACCACTGTGCTGTTATTTGAGTCCTGATGTTTTGCCCAGTTCTCAATATCTTTCCAAACCTTGTTATATTTCTCTTATATACAAAGTTCAGGATATTTAGCTGCGGTTAGCAGAAGGAATAAGGAAAACTGTTGTGTACTTCATCTTTTGAGACAGAAACCACATCTCAAACATCCATTATTTGCACTTTTCCTGTAAATTGCTGAGCACACATATAATAACTTCTTTTTCAATCTTTACTAGTTCCAATGTCTAGGTTATGTATAAATATGTTCTGTTAATTTATTTTCTATATCATAAGTCCTAGGTTTCTTTGCCTCATACTCAAAATACTTAATTTTACATTGATCTTTGTGCACAGAATAATAGAGGAGTTTCTCATATACTATTGTTTTCTTGGTTTTCCCAAAAAACATGAACATTTACTCCTATTTGGTCATTAAGGTAAGAAGGTGATCATTCAGGTTTCATAAAGAATCAAGTTGATGTGGGATCTGGTCTGTGTTTCAATAGGAAGGATCTCACTTCTTAATCTCATCCGAAGGATCCTGCACAGCAACTGCCTCCTTTTAAATTTCTATGCATGAGTCTGAAGATCTTGGCCTATGACTTTACTTCTGAATTCATAGTTAACAGATTCCTTAGTTACAAGTACCATAAGACTGCACACCACTATACAAATTCTCAGTTTTTTTCCTCAGCAAAATTTGCAGTATAATGAGAAATTTTAATAATAAGAAAACTGTTGCTATATTTGATAGTCATCCAGACAACAATCTAGGCTGTCTGCTCCCAGCATTGATAATCACTCTCCAGGTTTCTCCTTGCTCTGACAAAGTTGAAAGACCTTCTCTTCTGCTGGCATAAACCTAAACATGGTGTTTATGCCAAGGAATTGTGTTAAATAGCCATTCAGCTGTGAAATGCTCCTCTTTCTTGAAATCAATTTATCCAGGCTTTCTTGTGTCCATTGCTCTTTGATAGTCCCATAAACATAATTTTTATTTATTCAGATGTTTTTTAATGTAATTATAGGAATAAAGTTCTTTTGTGCTCTTTTACATATTAATCATAGCAGAATTCCCAAGAACTTAAGAATTTTAATATTTAACTCTTCTCATCAAACACATATAAGTCATTGTGAAGAATCTTATTTCTTCTAACAAAGAGTTGTGAGAAGAATGGGTTGTTATGTTAAGCTATTTTAACTGAGATTTTAAAAGTATTCAAGTGCATTTCATGCACTTAAATATCCCATTATTAAGCTCACATTATGTGCTAGACTCTTTAAAAAAGAATACACACCTTTTAAGTGAAAATTAAATAATTTAACATATAGATCTAGATATATGCGTGCGTGTGTGTGTGTGTGTGTGTGTGTGTGTGAAATGATCTAATTTTCACTAAAAATTTCCTTGAGAGAGAAATAACAGAGTATCCACAATTTGAAGATGAGAAACTGGGACACCATGAATCAGAATTGGACTCAAACTCGAGTCTTCAGCCGGGCTCAGCGGCTCAGCCTGTAATCCTTCGCTTGGGGAGGCTGAAGTGAGTGGATTGCCTGACGCCGCGGGTTTGAGACCCACCTGGGGAACTTGGCGAGACCTCATCTCTACAATAAATCAAAAATCAGCCGGGCGTGGTAGCGCGCGCTTGTAGTTCCAGCTACTTGGAAGGTTGAGGCGGAAGGATCACCTGAGCCCAGCAGGTCGAGGCTGTGGTGGCCGGGAGCGGCCATTGCACTCCAGTCTGAGTGACAGAGTGAGACTCCAACTCAAAAAAAAAACAAAAACAAAAACTTGAGTCTTCTTGGTCCGTTTTGTTGTTGTTGTTGTTGTTTTGGTTTGTTTTTTTTTAGTCCAGATAAATCTAAATTACAGTTCTGGCATGGTAAAAACTAAAACAAAGTGTTATTATATTCATGGATGAACAGCAAGACAGAATTATCAGTAAGGTAATTTTTCATTTTCCAATTACCCAGAATCAGTTTTATTTGAAAATACATGGCTTCTATGAACTGAAGAATTACACAATTATTGACTTTTCATAGTAGAAAAGAATTTGAGATTATGTAGTTAATCCTTTTTGTAATGTCATACAAGAAGAAACTAAGGCCCCCAAAACTAAAGTGAATGTCCCAAATTTCCATAGATAAGTATGGAAACACAAAGGCATTCAAAATAATGAGTAAGAGAGAGTGAATAAAGAACATAGCTTACTGGAAAACATTTTTAGCAATTTATCATAAACATTTCCTTCTTAACATAAAAATAGTTGTTTTAACTAGGAATATCTAGGAGAGAGTGGCTTATTCGATGATATTTATTGGTCTGTAAATTACTTGAGGGATAAAATAAATCTTCCACATCTGACTTATCACAGTGTTCAGCATTAAGTAAGAGCTCATCAAATATAGGATTAATTGGAAAGCTTTAAATTGAATTGAACTGAGAAATTTGATCTGTGAAATGTATGTTAAAAAGTGTACTTTGTTTATTTTAAATGTATATTCTCTTGTTTGTCCTGAAAGTCAAATATACGAGTGTTTGGAGTGAGAAAACGTTTGGGGGCCAATGCTAAGAGAATGTATTATTCAGATTGGCAAACTCTAAAAGAAGAGATAATTGAAATCTAATTCTCCGGATAGAGGCTTACTGAAGTAGAGAAACTTGCAAGTCCAGCAGTGGTGAGAGCCTGCTTGGGAAACGTTGATTGGCATGCATTCTCCAGAGTTTGGAGACACATATGTTTTATTTAATTTATTTTTTTATTCTTTGAGATGGAGTCTCACTCCGTTGCCTACGCTGGAGTGCAGTGGCACGCTCACGGCCACCTCAGGCGTCGATCTGCGGGCTCTGGCGATCCTTCTGCCTCTATCTTCCAAGTAGCCGGAACTACAGGCATGCGCTCCCACGCCCCGCAAAGTTTTGATTTTTATTGTAGAGACAAGGTCTTGCCAAGTTGCCCGGGCTGGTCTTGAACCCACGGACTTAGGCAATACACTCGCCTCGGCTTCCCAAAGTGCTGGGATTACAGGCTGAGCCATAGAACCCGGCCTTTTATTTTTACTATTGTGAAGAATGTCATTATATATTTGCTCTTTTTTTTTTTTTTTTCTGCTTCCTCAGAATAAATTACTGGAAGTAGAATTGTTCATCCAAAAGTACTGCCTTTTAGCATTCTGCAGGAAAAAGTTAACATAGCAGATCAGGGACTGTTATTCTTAAAAAGGTTTGCTTTTAAGACCGGCCCTTGGCTGTGTCTGAAAACAGATTTGGGGAGTATTCTATCACTTTTAGGGGAAGAATGGTTTGCTATGCTTAAGCCGTTTTTGCAATATGAACAACGGCTTTACTTCTGGGAGTATGAAATTTTGATACATGTTTAGCAGAAGGTGCCTATGTGGCCAAACCTCAATAAACATTCTGTATACTTTGTCTCTTCTAAGTTTCCCTGTTAGACATTTCACACAAGTTGGAACCATTTTTGCCGGGGGATTAAGCATGTTCCTGTGACTTGAGAGAGGGCTCTTAGAATCTTTTCCCTGTTTTCCTCTGGATTTTCCTCCACGTGCCTTTCTCTTTGCTGAATTTTCTTTTTTATCCCTTTACTGTTTTAAATTTTAGCTATGTGAACATATGCAAGTTCTGTGAGCCTTAGAAAGTCATTGGGCCTTTGGGACTGCCAACATAACTGCCAATTTCCCTCTCTCAACAATGTTGAGAAACATCATTTTTAAAATGCCACATCTGTATGTGAGAAACAGTATTTCATAATTGTTTTACTTCTAATTTCTTTAATTTATAGTAACACTGAATATCTGCTTATAATTTGGGAATTTTGTATTTTTTTATTTTTAACTTGCCTGTTCATTTTGTTTCCATGAGTGAGCATCTCAAACAATATTTATTGAAGTATCCAAGGTTCCCACTGTCTTGAAAAGTCAGCATTACTATATATTAGATAGAAAGTATATTTAAATTTATTTCAGAAGTAAAAATTTATTTATGTTGATTTGTTTATCTAGTATTATGCCAATACCACACTGTTCAAATTATTATAATTTTGTTTACTAGCCAACAGGCAACTCTAAATATTTTCTTGAGAATTTTAAGATCTCCTTAATTTTTAACGTTTTAACCTATTATTGCTGATTAAATATAACTGAAGAACTTGTTTTAAAACATTCAGTATATGAAACTTTTGCTTTTGAAGTAATATTGATAATGCATATGAGAGAGATGTGTATGACAATAAACACAGGCTCTGAGTGTAATGTCATTACTAACAGCATGATATGTTGAGGAAATGTTCATTTTGTGTAAGAGATGAAGAATATATTTTCTGTACAGTAAAGAGGCTATTACCAAAGTACTTGAAAACAATAGTTCATTTGTAATTGATAATTATAAATTATTGGATAACGTTGGAATGGTAAACACTATGCATATAGCATAAATAATTTCATTTTTATCTAAGAACATTTAAATGTATACATTCATAAATTGTTAATACATAGGCAAAGTATTTTTTCTAATTAGAGGTAAATTGATTGGAAACTTGTTATTGTTTTTCTTTCATAAAGTACAACCATAATACATCATCTTTAATTCTCAATTTTGTTTTACTCTTAAATAGGAGATAGAAATGAAGGATTATATGATGTAAATTGTGTGCAGACTCTTTCTAGATTATTATTTTTTTGTTTTATATTTCCTCTCAACCATACTTAACAGTAATTATTTTTAGCAATTCTTTTATTGAGTTTTTCTAAGCAGATCAAAGTATGGATTTAATTAGGAAAGCTCCTTGTTTTACACTCATGACTAATATAATATACAATTACATTAGAAAATATGACAATCTTGTTTGCGAGCAAATGCAGCTGACTTCAGAGAAATGATGGGAGCATAAATGATCTGGAGTACTGGTCATAGACATAAATATGTTTCCTGGAGGGGCTGGAGCCTATTGGACATTCTAGAGATTAGATTTAGTGAAGAATGACTTAAAATAATTCTATGTCAGTAATAGACATAGATATCTGACAGATAATAAAATGAATAGGATTGAAGTTAAATTATGGCTAGGACATGTTTCAACAAATTTTAATATTTCAAAGATGAGGGAAACAAAATAAATTGAATATGTAGCTAGTAATAAAATTCATAAAAAAGAAATAAAAGCAAGAAAAATGATTTATGCATGCATTAATACATACTGAATACATAATACATATTGGCAATGACAGACATTAGAGATAATGTGAACAAGACAGACAAGACTCTGCATCATGAATGTTATAAATAAATGGAATGAAATGATAGAACTGAAAAAAATAAAATTTTAATATATATTATATTGTAGAAAGACACACTATATAAAGAGTCTTTGTGTATGCATTGACTTAAAAAGCAATTAAATCTTTTTGCTTTGTTCACACAATTTGTATTCACTTACTGTAATTAAAAATAAAATTTGCTTATTAGATAAATGTACTTTTATTAATCTTATCATTTTGTAAAATATTTTATAAAGATGCTTAATATATTTTATCTTTTTAAAGTTTTATTTTAGTTGAAAAAATTACTGTACTTATTTATAGAGTACACTGGAATGTTTTTATACATGTGTACATTGTAGAATAATCAAATCAGGTTAGTTGACATATTCATCACCTCAAATACTTATCATTTCTTTGTGTGAGAACATTTAAAATTGATTATTTTAGCTATTTTGAAATATGCAGTACATTCAGTACATTATTATTAACTATAGTCCTTGCTGTGTAATAGATCACCAGAACCTATTTCTCCTGTTTAGCTGAAACTTTGTACCTTTTAACCAACATCTCCCATTCCACGTCCACTACTCCAACCTCCATTTTTAGCCTCTGGAAACCAACATGCTACTCTCTCTAATTCTGTGAGTTCAACTTTTTAAGATTCCATATATAAGTGTACCCATGTGGTATCTGTCTGCTTGTGCCTGTCCTATTTCATTAAGCATAATGCTCTCTAGGTCTGTCCGTACTGTCTCACATAACAGAATTTTTGACTTTTATAAGGCTGATTAGTATGCTAATGTGACCATATACCTCATGTTCAAAATTCATTCATCTATTGATGTATATACTTCAGTTGCTTCTATATCTTGGCTATTGTGATTAAAACTGCAAAGAACATGGGAGTGTAAGCATCTCTTTAACATACTAATTTTAATCCCTTGATACATACCTAGAAATGGAATCACTAGATTATAGGGGAATTCTATTTTTGGTTTTGCTTTTGAGCAATTTCAATACTATTTGCCACATGGCTGTACTAATTTACCACCAATAGCGTACAAAGTTTCCTTTTTGTTTACAACCTTCCCAATACTTGCTATCTTTCCTCTTTCTGATAATTGCCAATCTAATATGTGTGAGGTGAGATCTTACTATGATTTTAAATCTTCTTTTAATTAAAGATGTTGTGCATTATTTAATATATCTTTTGGTCATGTGTATGTCATCTTTTGAGAAATGTCTATCCAGTTCCTTTGTTGTTTTTTTTTTAATATTATTTGATTTTAGATTCATGGAGTACATGTGCATGTTTGTTACATAAAAATATTGTTTAGTGGTGGTTATTAAACCTCAGGTGGTCCCTTCTCCAGATAGTGAACATTATACTCAATAAGTAATTTCTGAACTCTAACCCCCTCCCTGCATCCCCCTATTTTTTTGTGTGTCCCTATTGTCTGTTATTTCCAAATTTGTTGACCACTTACCCCAACATGTAAGTGAGAACATGTGTGCTTGGTTTTCTGTTTCTGAGTTAGTTCACATGGGATGAAGAACTCCAGATCCATCTATGTTACTGCAAAGGATATGATTTCATTCTTTTTATGGCTGCACAATGTTTCATGTTGATGTATGTAAGCTACATCTTCATTGTCCAGTTAATCGTTGGACACATAGGTTGGTTCCATGATAGGGCTATTTCTTTCCTTATTATTGAGTAGTTTGAGTTCCTTATTTATTTTGGATATCACCCCTTATCTGATGTATGATTTGCAAATATTTTCTCCCAATCTTTGGGGTTGTCACTTTATTCTACTAATATTTCCTTTATTGTGCAGAAGCTTTTTGGTTTGATGCAAATTTATTTGTCTATTTTTGCTTTTTGTTCCCCATAGTTTTAGGGACATATTCAACACATCACTGTCCAGACCAATGTCATGAGACTTCTTCTCTAGTGTTTTCTTCTGGTGGTTTTACCGTTTCAGAGTTTACATTTAAGTATTTAATCTATTTCGAGTTGATTTTGAGTTGATTCTTGTATAAGGAGTAAGAAAGGAGTCTATTTTCATTCCTCTGCATGTGGATATACAGTTTTCCCAATATACCAATATGTATACACTTTTTTAAAGAGACTGTCTTTTCCTTACTGCATGTTCTTATAAACTGTAAAAAAATACAATTGACTCTACATTTGTGTCTTTATTTCTGGGCTCTTTATTTTATTTTATTTTATTTTATTTATTTATTTTTTTGAGTTGACGTCTCATTTCATCGCCCAGACTGGAGTGCAGTGGCCGCTCCCGGCCACCGCAGCCTCGACCTGCTGGGCTCCGGCGATCCTTCCACCTCAGCCTTCCAAGTAGCCGGAACTACCAGGCGGCGCTACCACGCCCGGCTAATTTTTTTGATTTA
>CAUYQG010077693.1:0-19523 GCA_963574415.1 Tarsius wallacei | reverse complement strand
TGGAAGGCTGAGGCGGAAGGATCGCCAGAGCCCAGCAGGTCGAGGCTGCGGTGGCCGGGAGCGGCCACTGCACTCCAGTCTGGGCGACAGAGTGAGACTCCAACTCAAAAAAAAAAAAGCCTAAAGGCTGACTAAAAACATTAATGCAAACACATGAAAATTGTTTGCCACAAATGAATCAAAATGTCCAAGTACTAGGGGTGAACAAGAGATTAAGTTCCTAAATAAATAATTTTAGAAGTACATTGCAAAGTTTTCTGAAATCAGTAATGACAAGATTATTTTTAGATACATCAAATCAGCAGGCTATGTAGGTATGGAAAAATTATATGTGTGGATAAAAAAGAAATAATGTAGAACCAGTGAATTCACTTATTCTTTTTTCCTGAATAGCAATGTGAACAGTATATAAAAAGATAAAGAATCCATTCAGAAAAGACAGATTTACTCCCTTTTGCTTACTTTTTATTGTCAAAAAATTAAAGTTCACATTTTTAATAAAACCGAGTATTAAGGAAAAATGTTTGAAAAAATTCCGTGTTTTTTTGTTGTTGTTGATTTGTTTGTTTTAACTCCAAAAGAAGATGTTAGGAAAGATGTCAACACTGAATTCCATTCCCAAATTACCATTAGAAACAGACAGTTAAGGCACAGCAAGATCACCAGAAGTGGCCGATACCCACCCAAGATTTGAATGAATTTCAGATATGGCCATTGTTCAAGACATAGCAGTTGTACATTGGTTCATTGTGCCAGTAGCTGCCATGTGACTCTAAATTCTCTGGGACTTGGTGAGCCTGTGAAGTCTGTGTTGAAAGGTGAAATTCCAAATACCCAATAGACAAAATATTTTTGGGAGAAAGGTAATAATGCTAATACAAAGAAAACTCTGTCTGATTAATCTGCCAGTTATTTCTAGAAATAGTTTTATTAGAATTTTTTTAAATAATGAAAGCAATGTACCCTTGTTGGAAAACAAAAAATAAATACAGAAAAGAATAAAGAAGAAAATAAAAATCAGTAATCCTACGACCCAGCAATACCCATAATGACATTTGCTTACATACACTTTCTGTCTTTTGTCAACTTTGAATAAAAATTACATAGTACTGTTTTGGAGTATGCACTTTTCCCATAAGAACATATGAAAGGCAAATATTTGCGTGTCAAAAAATATAGCTACATATTATTTTTAAGGAGGTATTACCTGGATATTATGTAGTTTATCTAATTTTCTACCTTTTAATATGTAAATTATTTCAAGTTGCATCATTTAAATAAATGGCTTCCTTTTAAAATTAGTTGCTATTTGGCTCTCAGTATGTTCTTTATATGCATTAATTCATACACATTTCTGAATCATATTATACTCTCAGAATATAATATTCTCTGTGAGGCACCTGGCATATCAGAGAATGATGGTATCTTCACTGGAGGGAATTTTAGTGCCCTGGCATGTAATATTTCACTATCAAAAACAATGCAAAGTCAAACATTCTTGCTTGATTATTTTTTAGGATAAATTTCTATAAGCTGAACTTCCAGGTTAAAAGGCATGCACATTTTTAAAGCTTTTGCTACATACTGCCAAACTGGCCTTATGAATGGTAAAGCAGCTTACTGCCCCACCTCATTACCTCACACTTTCCTCAACATTGTTTAATTTTTTAAGTCTATCTTCTTACAGCTATTTGGTTTTTCTTTTTTGGAGGAGATTGGGGGAGAATTGTTAATATGTTCTTTCTGCTGTGAAATTTCTGGGAGGGTATTATGTGGAGAAAACAATGAATGAATTGACAGTGTATTTATGGAAGAATTTTAAGTTTGTGAGAGAGCAAGTCCTTGTCAGCAATGAGTTGGGCTCCTGGACTCATCATAGATTTGTGTTAAAGAAGGGGCCTTAACTTGTAGGGAAAACTTGTTTGACATCTTATAAGTGATCACAAAAGGAAAGGATACCATGGACATAAAATGATAAACTGTTGAAGTACAGAAATATCTTCCAAAGTTGTGTGAAAAGATAGACAGTGGCAGCTAAGTCTAAAAGTCAAGGTAAAGTTTTAGAGAAGTGGCAGGAAACACTTTCAAAATAGTTTAACTTCTACTCGAAGTTTTTAAATAGCCGCAGTTCAATCAGTTTTTCAGATCAGTGTTTTGAAAAAATTTAATTAACACACAGTAAAATTGGACTTTTTTGGGATATTAGTTCTTTGAATTTTAACGTAAGTATAGATTTATACAAATACTACCACAATCAGCATGTGGAACAATTTCATCTTCCCTCAAAACTCCCTTGTGCTACCCCTTTGTACTCACACCTGCCCTCTTGTCAACTACTGATCTGTTTTCTGTCACCTTAGTTTTGTTTTCTTCAAAACAAAATTTTACATTCCCATCAGCCATATAGGAGTGATCCAGTTTTCCACATCTTCGTTAGCCCTTGGTATTGTCGCTATTTTTTATTTTAGCCATTGGAATAGGTGTTTGGTGGTATCTCATCATAGTTTTAATGTGAATTTCTCTAGTGACTAGTGATATTGAGTATTTTTTATTTGCTATCCAGATCTCCCTTCTGGATAAATATCTGTTCAAGTTTTTTGCCTGTTTTTAAATTGGGATGTTTTCTTACAGTTGAGTTTTGCAAATTCTTTGTATTCTAGATATTCTAGACATAACTCCTTTGTTGGATATGTAATATGCAAATATTTTCTCCCAGTTTTTCCATTTTCTTAACAGTGCCTTTTAGAGGGTAAAAGTTTTTAATTCTGAGGAAGTCTTGGGATTAATCTTGAATATGCTGTGTGGATGCTGGTTGATGACTCTGTCTCCCAATCGCCCCCTCATCTAACCCCCATATAGTATTTGGTTTCTGCACCCAATTCCCAGGACTCCTCCCTCACCTCAGCTGCTCAAAAAGTCAATTCTCACTGTTAATTATATAATGTAAATAAATACTTGAGTTACATTTAAAATCAATTCAACATTTGGCATATTCATTATGTAATTTTATCCATATACATTTCTGAGTCATATATTTTTGGGAGATAGACACTTGGTGTTTTTATCTTGCCTGAGTAACACCTGGCATATCAGAAGATAATAGAGAAGAACAGGCCTGGTGGCTCACACCTGTAATCCTAGCACTTTGGGAGACTGAGGAAGGAGGATCACTTGAGTTCAGGAGTTTGAGACCAGCCTAGGCCACATAGTAAGTCCTCATCTCTACAAAAAATAAAAAAATTAGCCAATGTGGTGGTGCGTGTCCATAGTCCCAGCTACACAAGAGGTTGAGGTGGAAGGATCACTTGAGCCCAGAAGACTGAGGGTGCGGTGAGCTGTGATCACACCACTGCACTCTAGCCTGGGCGACAGAGTGAGACCCCACCTAAAAGAAAAAAAAAAGATGATAGAGAATCATCATTGGAAGTGATTTTAGAGCACTGGTAGTAAACATGTAGCCTGTGGATAAGCAGCATCAGCATTACCTGGGAGCCTGTAAGAAATTCAGACTCTCTGACCCTACCCCAGGCCTGTGAGTTAGAATTTGCATTTTAATGAGATCCCCAGGTGCGCATTAAAGTTTTTGAAGCACAGCTGTACAACTCATCTGATTCTCACTCTTATTTTCCAAACAAAGAAACTGAGGTCCAGAGAGAACAAGAATGGCCTCCAGGCCAACAGCAGCTGGTGCTACAGCCAGGGCAAGGACCTGGCCCTCCTTCTCCAAGGCCAGTAGTGTGTTCTTCACTGTACCACCTGCCTCCTGCATTTTAGATGACAGTGACAGCCTACACTCTGTCTCATCCTATGCGGGGAGCATCAGCATATGTCTCGATGTGGTCTTTCTCCAAAAAGACTCTCCTCACTACTTATTCTCAACATCCTTTAGGGATATCTAACTTTCAAAATGCAGACTTCCAAATTTTCATAATGAAATGAACTAAACGCTCTTTGGGGGAATAAAGTGATTTTTTTTCCCTTGCATTTGTTTACTTCTCTGTAAGCTCCTGAGATGGCTAACACACTAGTTGTTAATCACACCATCTGTTCCGACAGCACTTCTAAATCATTCGATTCATACGTTTCTTTTTAAGGAATTTTTTTTTCCCGAACAATATGTTTGTGCCTGTGTTACTCTCATCATTTGGCAATGCAGTTTGAGCTATTTAAACTTTCCTATTTATTGTAAATGGCTTTTCAATCAGCAAATATTTTTTAAATGTGCACACACCACAAAAAAGCTGTGTCTACTGACTTTTCAAACATTGGAAACAGTAGAAAAATCTGTTCCAGTCTGTCTGCTGTCAAATTTTTAACCATCTGATTATATTTCAATGGAGTGTTTAGGAAGATGATTTATCTGGCTGACCCTGAGAAATTTTCCTCATTGGCCCTGAAGATGGCAGTGCTGTGCAATTTAGTAGAACTCCTTACTTTTTTTTTTTTTTTTTTCCCCACTCCCCTAAAAGGAATTTCTGGAATGGCAAAAAGTGGGGGAGGATTCACTAAATCTGAACCTTCTAACACTTAGCATAAACCTCTTCTGAACCCTGAGACAATTTGGTTTATCTTTTGGTCCCTTTGTTTTTGTTTAAAACTGTACCCTATGTGTTTCCTGTTTCCAGTCGAGATTAGAAATGGAAGTAGTTTAAAGGTTATTCTCATATCACGGGTAACCAGGAAGCGCCTATATAGCTTACTGGGAAGCTGGTTTTCACAAGACTGCTTGGCTTTTTTTTTTTTTAATTCTAACAAAGGCTCAACCCAAGATAAGCGTGAGCTAAGAATACTGGAGGTTTTGAATGCCTACAGGGACCACATCTCTGGGAGCCTGCCTCTGCCGCTTCCTCTTCTTAACAACAGAAGCCTGCCGCCTGACATTCCTCAAATTTCATTAGCAGGGTCTGGAAGAGTGGGTTTGAGGGATGCATGCTCAGGCCTCAGGCAATACAAACCATTGGGCAATTTCTCGGTCTTGTCATTGTTAAGGCTTGGGCATGGGAACAGAGGTGGGAACAGGAATGTATAGATACATCCAACTTACTTTTAGAATTGTCAAGATTTGTGACAATTCAACCAGCTAGAAAATATTTATTAAAAACAATTATGTGAGAGGCCTTATTTTAAGTGCTGTTATAAATAATAATAACCAGCAATGTTTACATGCCATGAACCTATTCCCTTGCCAAATGCTTTAGCAACATGTCATTTAATCTTCACCATAACTGTATGAGGTAGGTACTATACCCATTGTTTTTTTTTTTTTACATAAGGAAACTGAAGGTCACAAAACTTGTAAGTAAAATTGCTGAAGTTTAAAGTCAAGCCTTCTAACCCCAGTGTCTGCTCAATAATTGCTGCCGTATTTTGATTTATTGATGAAATAGCATAGACATCAAACTCCCAAATTGGAATTTAACACATTTGGTATCCGTTTAAAGATTACAGAGAAGAGGAGACCTAGAGCCCAGTATTTTCCTTCTACTTAGTCCTACCCAGTTGTAAGGAAGACAGGTCGCCTGTGAATACCTGTGTTGTTTTGGGAGGGAGAGGCCATGTGAAACGGTGTACCTGTGATCTTAGATGTCTTTCTCCAGAGTGCCTTATTCAGAAAAAGTCTGGGGCAAAAATTTGTTACTAAAATTAGGGATACCCAGTTGAGAATGTGTTTGGGGGTATCCAGGGATAAATCACATACAAGTTTTCAAATTGTTTTTTCCAGTGGGTTGGTTGTACCACTGCCCAAGCTGAGAGGACATCTCAAGTTGGTTCTGTCTAGCCCCCCAAGTTCAAATGTGGGAACTTTCTTGCTTATTGTCATTAAAATATAGGTGTGTAGAATCTCATTTTCCTTCTCTGTGCTTATGAATGCCTAGGGCAGTCCTTCTGAAAGTGTGCTCCCTAGACCTGCACCATCAGCTTCACTTGGGAACTTATTAAAAAAGCAAATTCTCAGGTCCCCATTCCAGGCCAGCTGAATCCGAAACTCTAGGGGTAGAGCCTAACCATCTGTTTTTAAACAGGCCCTCCAGGTGATTCTGATGCACATTAATGTTTGAAAACCACTGGGTGAGGCAGTTATGTACAGTAATTTGGAAGAAAAAGATGGAGGTCAGGTGCCGAAGTGCTGTGGAAGGGCAGTCCTCACTAGTTGTCAGTGGGAAGGAAGGACAGGTAGCACAGCTCTTAATATACAACTTTGCTTGGGAGAAGGCCGGGTTAGTTTTAAACTCAGTTCTGCTCTTGTCCTTGAGGTCTCACTGAGGTCACTGCCTTCTTCTAGGAGGACCTCACTGGGTCCAATACACTCTTCAGGGGACCTTTCCCTCATATCACTTCCACCATCTATTCTCCCACTTCTCCCCAAACCTGAGGAATTATTTGTTTGCTTTGGGAGGATAGAGGGATGAGAGATGAAGATACAGACAAGGACAACTTCCAAGGAATCACACCATTTTCTTCCAAATCTTTCATCTCGGCTTTTGATAGTCAAAAGCCAGGAAGAGATGCCTTTCTTTTCTACTTGCAGTGATCATATCCTCTTGGACAATGAGCTTAGAAGAGCTGGAATGGAAAGTAAAGAGAGGTCAAGTAGGAAGAAAAATATATTGGTTAGTGTTGCAAAATTATTGCAACACACTGGAATGCAAACTACTAGGTTTTCCATATTTCACCCCAAAGTGCCTTGGGCAGAAGATATAATCACACAGGAATCAGAGGTCTCTCTGAGTTGTTGAAAGTGATTTCAGAAGCGGCGCCTACATCTTCTCAGTGGAAAAACCTCTCTTCAGTCAAGGATCTAATGTAACTTAAATTTCTTCTTAGAAGTTTTCCAAGTAAAGCATAGATCTATTTGAGCATTTATTTCTTAGAATATAAATTTCTTCCTGGAGAATACACCTTAGTTTGTCAGATGCTTACTGGGAGTACCCTTCTCTTTCTTTTCATCTGTCCTCTCTAAATCTCTCCTTCAGGGTCCATCTTAAGTCTAAACGTCTTTCAAATATTCACTGATCACTCCAGGCGATATTGCTATCTCTCTTTCTTACCATCCACATCACTTACACGTTTAGTAATTTGTTCACTTTCGGTTTAGAAACCTATTTTATTCTGCTTTGTTTTATTTTCTGTTTTGAGTCAGATTGCCTTCTGTGTAGACATTTTTTTTTTTTTGTCTCCCCTAAGACTCTATAATCTTCCAGGGGATGGGAATCATTTCAGTTTGTGAGGAAACTACTTCCTCTCTATCACTTTACTATAATGTGAATGCTGGTTGTTATTTTATGTGAAGATAATGTTATAGTGTGGACCTGCATGCAGGACTAGGTCACACCCACACTAGGGACTCAGCTGTAGCCAAAAAGCTAGGATAAATCTAGTGTCTGTCACTAGGGGAAGGAACACATGTATTAGACCAGCACAGATGGTGCAGGAGAGAGGAAGGGAGTACTGTCCTGGGCTTGACTTGGGAGGAGGACTGGGATGTCTAAGGTGCGTGTGGGTGGGGAGGTGGGGAGGTTGTGATCATGAGGTGTGTTAAAGCAGGTGTCGATCACATGGAGGTCTCTATGTCAGGTTGTTATCCAATGGTGCTCAGAGGCTCCCTATGGGTTCCAGAGAGGAGCATGAGGGGTCTCCTTGAGATGCAAGTCACTGGAAAAGTAGAACCTGGAGGAACTTCCTTCTACATTTACTAGAGCAGCTCTAGGGGTTTCTTTTTTGAACTCTTAGGACTTTGTGTTAGATTCTGTTTGAAATAAAGGTTTTCATACTTTTAAAAAATGGGGGGGAACAAATGGTCTTTTTGTAATCTGTTGTTTTGATTTCTGTATTCTCAATGTTTATTTCCCTTTATTAATTCTTGGAATTTTGGAAGCCTTGGTTTAAAGTACCTCAGCAGGGCTGTGGAAAAAGTTTTTGCATATGTTGAGGTCACTCCCAGAGATAACCCTGAGGATGATGGAGAAAACTGGAAGGAAAGGTATCCAAGGAGAAGGTAACACTTGACCAGAAGGGGCAGAATTCATTTGGGTTATATAGCTCCTTGATTTCTTATTCCAGTGTTAAAGAGAGTTTATTATAAAGATGCTATATACTGGAGGTGCCAAAAAAAAGTATGCACATTTTAAGACATGTTCACTATAATCAGAAGTGTCTGGATGCTGATGACAACCATTTTGAGTACCTCTTGTAATTGCAGAAGTCAAACATGACTTGTATTCATCTTTTGTTATTGGTATGTATTGAGTATTATAATTTTAATACAGTTTTTTCCTTTCTTAAAATGTATACTTTTTTTAGCACCCTCTGTGTGTGTGTGTATTCTCTTCTGTACATATAAATACTTCTTGAATTGAATTATAAACCCTGGTGTTATTAAAAGAGATGCTGAAAGTGGGGAGGAAGAATACAAAAAAGGAAAGATTATTGAAGATGAACTTGTCTTCTTCACAGATGGTTGCAAGGAAATCTACATCCAACCTCTCTCCTCTTCTCATTCCCTCTTCACGTCCCCCCACCTACACACAGCTAGATTTGCATTTGCCTATCTTATTAAGGGTGATATTTTCAAGAATCATAACATAAAATGTGACAACGTCTTAACAACTCTTGAGGCCCACTTGTAATGCCAAACTGAGTCCCAGAATTCTGACTTTTGGCTGCTTCTCAGGGAATCAACGGGTATATGTGATTTCATTTCAGACTCTTTGATGATTGCTCAGACTACTCTAAAAAACTGCCTTGGGTCTGCAATTTTATTTTATTTTATTTTATTTTTATGCTTTAGGAAAATCCCTTCTGGCTTTTCTCAGTAAAGAAATAAAAAAGGAAAGGCATTTTGCAGCAGTAGTAGCAGCGGTGATGGCGAAGCAGCCACCACTGCCCCAGCTGCCGCCATGCTTCATAAAACTATCCCAAATGGGGTGAACACATTTAGCAGAATGATCAATTCACTGCTGCCATATCGCTTCTATTTATAATCTTGGCAGAGCTACAAATTTCAAGGGTTTTCGAAGACAGAGGAACTCTGCTACATGAAGTGATTTTAGCTCTGATCTTTTCAGTTTGAATTCAAGGGAGTGGGATTTTCCAGCCTCTAAAGGAATTGGTGTTCCTGCAGAAGACAACTAGCTTCCTGCTCACAGGCGATGAGTTTTAGTACAAGCAAGGAAGATGTTTGAAAGAGCCATTCTTCTAAGGAATCTTTTTATGTTTACAAGAAGTTTATAAGATAGAGATATATTTTATTATTTAAAATGTTTATCCACAGATATCTTTAAATCACCCAAGGGTTTATCTCACACATCTCTCTCTATCTTGTCTCAAATTATACATTTCCAATACTGGCCTCTCTGTTAATTAAATGGTATGTCTATGGGGGCATTTCCACTTGAATGATAATTAATGTGTTTTTTCCCAACCCAGCTGCCCATGAACTCTAGTAGATAAATTGTTTTGTGTATAGCACATATTCAAGGCTGGGCTTGGATAATGATTTCCTGCCCAACTGGGGAAAAAAAACATCATCCAGTGCACAAGATCTCTTCCTTACCTTTCTACAATTTGGGTATGTGCGAAGAGGAAGAAAAATACTTCCTAATTCATAAATAGGAGCACAAAAATACCATAGTAACCACAGCATAAGGTATCTTGACCTTTCGAATGATTTTTATCACTATTTGATATCCTTGCTTGTGTCCTCTAGTGGTTTATAAGGCATATGGTTTCTGAGATGTGTATAAATTAAAATTAGGCTACTTGAATATTTTTGGTTCCAGAGATAAGCTAAAATGTGACCGATTTACTTTTTAATGCACAAAGTCTTCTTTTTGATTTTGTGTATGCTACTAATGCTTTTTTTGTGAGAGGTAGACTATGGTATAGTGGTTAAAGACTTAGGCTTTAAAATAAGATCAGCATTCAAATCTCAATGTCGACCCCACGTATCACCATACACAAAAATCAACTCTAAGTGGATCAAAGACCTAAACATAAAACCTATAACTATAAGAACCTTAGAAAATGTAGGAGACACCTTTATGGAAATTGGAACTGGCAACAAATTCCTGATCAAAACCCTAAATGCCCATGCCATAAGATAGCCAAGTGGGACCTCATCAAACAGAAAAACTTCTACAAAGTAAAAGAACCCATCAAGAGAGAGGGGAGACAGCCTACAGAATAGGAAAAAATACTTGTCAACTGTATATCTGACAAAGGCCTAACATCTAGGATCTACAAGGAACTCAAATGTGCTGAAAAGAAAAAGCAAACAGCCCATTAAAAAGTGGGCAAAGACCGAGCTCGGTGGCTCAGCCTGTAATCCCAGCGCTTTGGGAGGCTGAGGTGAGTGGATTGCCTGAACCCACGGGTTCGAGACCCACCCAGGCAACTTGGCAAGACCTCATCTCTACAATAAATAAAAAATTAGCCAGGCGTGGTAGCGTGCGCCTGTAGTTCCAGCTACTTGGAAGGCTGAGGCGGAAAGATCACCAGAGCCCAGCAGGTTGCGGCTGCGGTGACTGGGAACGTGCCACTGCACTCCTGTCTGGGCAATGGAGTGAGACTGCAACTCAAAAAAAAAAGTGGGCAAAAGATATGAATAGACACTTTTCAAAAGAAGACATACGAGCAGCCAACAGATACATGAAAGAATATTCAGTCTTACTAATCATCAAAGAAATGCAAATAAAACCACACTGAGACACCCCCTACCGTCTTTCATAATGGCTATCATCAATAACTCAAAAAACAACAGATGCTGGAGAGGATGTGGTGAAAAGGGAACACTTCTATATTGTTGGTGGGACTGTAAACTAGTACAACCTCTTTGGAAAACAGTGTGGCGATTCCTAAAATTCTAAAAATTGATCTTCCATATGACCCAGCAATCTCCCTTCTGGGAATATACCCGAGGAACACAAATCACTCTACTAAACAGATACCTGCATATGAATGTTTATTGCAGCATTATTCACAATAGCAAAAAATAGAACCAACTGTGCTGCCCATCAAAAGTGGATTGGATTTTTAAAATGTGGTACATATACATGATGGAATATTACAAAATTATGAACTTCACAGCAACTTGGATGGATTTAGAGTCTATAATACTCAGTGATCTATTACAGAAACTGAATACTACATGTTCTCACTCATAAGCAACCCTGAACAATTATCATTATACAACAAGAAAGGGATTGGCAGTAGTGGGAAACTGCCAGGGGAGCAGGGGGAGGGAGGGACACCTCATTAATAAGGGTACCTGATCTCAAACCAGATGAAGTGTGGACCAAAGTGAGGCCCAAGCTTTACCCTGTACAATGACTATTGGTATACCTAACCCTGAATTGTACTCCTCATCTTTAAAATGAAAAATAAAAAACAAGTCACAATATCACCACTCAGCAACTATGAGATGTTAGGTGTGTTCTTAACCTTTTTGTGTCTGACTTTTTGTCACCTATTAAGTGGGGATAATAATAAAATCTCTCACATAGGGCTATTGTGAGGATTAATAGCATTATTTTTGTATAACAAATAGAATAGTGCCTGGCACATATTAATTACTAAATTAACTGTTAATCAGTATTTTCAAAAGGAGATATGGTAACATTAAAGCAGATTTATTGGAAAATTGCAAAAATGTGTCTAGTTTTCATACTACATTCTCAATTAACTGACAAAAGTCACTCATCCAGGTGCAGTGGTTCATGACTTGTAATCCCAGCACTTTGGGAGACTGAGGTGAGAGTACTGCTTGAGCCAGGAGTTTGAGACCAGCCTAGGCAACATAGCATGACCTTGCCTCTACAAAAAATAAAACAATTAGCCAGTTGTGGTAACACATGCCTTTAGTCCTAGCTACTTGAAAGACTGAGGCACAAGGATAGCCTGAGCCCAGGAGGTTGAGGCTTTGATGAGTTGTGATCATGCCACTGCACCCCAGCCTGGGTGAGTGAGACCCCAACTTAAAAAAAAAAGTGAAGACTCTGAAAGTGCAATTTTAGCTCCAGCATACTGTAATGTTGGCAGATAGACAGTGTGAGCATACAATGTATAGTCTTTTTAAATCTTTTTTTTTTTTTAATTTTTTGAGTTGGAGTCTCACTCTGTTGCTCAGACTGGAGTATAGTGGCCGCTCCCGGCCACCACAGCCTCGACCTGCTGGCCTCCGGCCATTCTTCCGCCTCAGCCTTCCAAGTAGCTGGAACTACAGGTGCACGCTACCACACCTGGCTAATTTTTTTATTTATTGTAGAGATGAGGTCTCACCAAGTTGCCCAGGCAACTTGCCCAGGTCTCAAACCCGCGGGCTCAGGCAATCCACTCACCTCAGTCTCCCAAGGCGCAGGATTACAGGCTGTATAGTCTTAAGGAATGTGAACTACGAAGAGAGGAGCTATAAATCTAAATGGTAATACAGGGGAGAATTGACTACCTCATCAGGTAAGGGTCCAAAGGTGAGTGTCATTCTCATTGTGAAGGGAGAAGTGGCTTTGAGGTGAAACTCTCATCAGAATACCTTGCTTGCATAAACCTTATTATTTCATTTTCCCAATTCAGACTTCGCTTCCCTTTACACAGAGCAAAAATGAAATACAAAATTACACAGCTAGGACAAACAAAATGAAAAACAAAACAAGGCCGGGCTCGGTGGCTCGGCCTGTAATCCCAGCGCTTTGGGAGGCCGAGATGAGTGGATTGCCTGAGCACGCGGGTTCGAGACCCGCCTGGGCAACCTGGAAAGACCTCATCTCTACAATAAATAAAAAAAAATTAGCCGGGTGTGGCAGCGCGCGCCTGTAGTTCCAGCTACTTGGAAGGCTGAGGCAGAAGGATCGCCAGAGCCCAGCAGGTCGAGGCTGCGGTGGCCGGGAGCAGCCACTGCACTCCAGTCTGGGCGACAGAGTGAGACTCCAACTCAAAAAAATAAAATAAAATAAAATAAAAAAGATTTAAAAAAACCAAAACCAAACAAACAAAACAAAACAATAAAACCTTTGGTTTTACAATACCTATTCCTGATTCAGAATGTTTAGATTAGGGAAAGTCACATCAAAACATTAATCCACCAGCGGATGCCAAGTATGTTTAGAAAGCTTTTATCTGGCTTAATTCTTGATAATGGGATCTGAGTGGGGGAGTTTCCAAACCAAAACGTTAGTATGGTTGGATAGTAAATATTCAGAAAGGAAGCTGAGGTCATCCCAGTTAGGGAAACCTTTCTGATACAAGCTTTAGAGAGAAACATGTCAACTGGAATTTCTTTTGGAAGTTGTCTTCAGAGCTTTAGAAATGCTATCAAATGGTCATTTTTTCCCCAATGCTCTCAAATTTGCCTAAAGGAATTAAGAATTCACAGATTTACCTAGCTCCTGTTTATGAAATACTTCTGAATGCTGATCACTGTGTTACACACCTTACATGTGGGAACACAAAAAAACCCAGAATTATTTTTGGGAGGCTGGGCCCCTTGTAGTACAGATATCCTCAGCTAGATAAGAGATATATTGTGAGATCCTGTGTTAGGCTTCAGTGAATTTTTTTTGGAGATTCTTTCAACACATTTGCCCATTTCATGATGGAGGATACCTGCCCACACTGTGCTGAGTGTTCAGCAATTTTTGATCCAAAACGGCATGACCCCGCTTTCCCTATTCACCTGATCTTGCCAGAGTGACTTTTTTTGTTTGTTTGTTTCCCTGGATGAAAAAAAGTCCTTGAAGAGAAAAGTTTTGCTAATGTGAAAGAGTGAAACAAAAAGTGACAGAAACACTAAAAGGCATCAAAATCGATGAGTTCAAAAACTGTTTTGAGCAGTGAAAAAAGTGTCTTGATAGGCGTATTGTATCAAACAAAGACTACTCTGAAGATGACTGAATTTCAACATGTATGGATAAATACTAATTTTTAAATAAATAAATTCCTGGTTTTTTAAAATCTCCGTATATGTTATTTTGTGTAATCCTTTTGCAACCTTAATTAATATTTTCCCATTTCAAAGCTCAGGAAGCTGAGGTTCAGACACACAACTGGTAAGTAATAAAGCTGAGATTCAAACCCAGGTAGTCCAATTTAAGTCCATATGCTATTAGTCTTAACCACTATATTTTCTTCCTGGTCTCACATAAATGTTAAAAATGAGAGTTGATAGGTATCTATGTAGCTTCATTATATCATTCCTAAGGCCTAAGAAGTAATTATTCTGTGAGATTTCCACAGATATGTATCAACGCTGACACTTGGACCAAAATGTCAAGTAGCAAATTTTATGACATTGAGAAATCATAGTTTCCTCTCACAATTACTGAGATCACTTTTCTTCTGTTGAAGACATGAACAAATCACACAGATAAAGCTGGTCCTGAATGGAAACGTTCCCGTAATATTAAGGCCCAGTAGTGGCACCTGGAGAAATATCACAGTGAAAACATTGCCGATGCTGGGCACTGCACTGACCTGATATTTGAAACAGTGAGCTTCACAGTCTGCTTAATAATTAAAGCAATTTATCTTCAGGTGAATCTAGGCCATTTTGTTATTTCAGCATGAAATTCTTGGGGAATAGAGATGCCTGTAGAGAATCTCTATTGTATAAACACTAATATGAAAAGTAAGTAGATGACACTTTGAGATGTCATCAACTATGTGGCCATCAGAACTTTGGCTGCTAAATTTATTCCGCTAGATCTGGCTGGAAAAGACTTAGAAATTGTCAGCAAAATAACTAACTGAAGATTTGCCACTACCTTGCAGGACCTAGAATTCAGATGAAACAATGAGTATACAGGACTTTATCTGCTCCCAAAGGTCAAATTAAGAAATCTACATAATAAAATAATGACTCCAAAGAATTCTGAAATTATATGGCATTTGAGCACAGGTTTTGTCCAGTGATAGACACTGGCCAGTAGTATGTGGTTACTGGACAATTGAAATGGAGGTAGTCTGAAATGAAATGTGCTGCAAGTGTAAACTATATAGTAGATTTAAAGACTTGATATAAAAAATAATGTAAAAATCTCAATATTTTTAAATATTAAGTATATGTTGAAATGAGAATACTTTTGTTATACTGACTTAAATAAAATACATTATTAAATTGATTTTTATCTTTTTCTTGTACCTGTTTAATTTGACTATCATGAAATTTAAATTGTATATGTAGCTTGCTTTGTATTTCTATTGGGCGGTGTCTGTAGGTACATTACACTAGCTGTAGCTGAGAAATGAAGAAGCTTTGTCCTTTATAATGGATAATGAGGGAGTCTTTAGGAATGAGATGAAATATTTTGATGGATTTGTCATCAATATTGATTTGATTTTATTTCACTAATTTTTGCTACTATCTTTATAACATCCTTTTCTCTACTTTCTTTACATTTATTCCTTTTGTTCCTCAATCTTCAATGAAATTCATAGTTTATTTTCAATCTTTCTTGTTAAGTAAATTCATTTAAGGCTAATGTATTACTTTAGAAACATCCTTAGATTTTGCCATATAGCACTTTAATTGTTGTATAGTTTAAAGCTTTTATTTATTTTTTTCAGATGGGGTTTTACTCTGCTGCCCAGGTTAGATTTGAACTTCTAGCCTCAAGCAATTTTCCTGCCTCTGTCTCTTAAGGGACTATAAGCACACACTACCGTGCCTGGCTTGTTCCTTTTTTCTTTTTTTTTTTGTCAAGGGAGAGCGCAAACGCAGTCCCCCACTACCATGAATTATGCAGTCGACTTTCCTAAATTTGGGAAAATCGCAGGGGTAAGCACCTCTGGAATGCAATGGATAAGCCTCGCCCTGGGAAAACCACCTGTGTGATCATGGTATCTCCCCTGCCAGGTAAGTATGACTTTTTTCTTTGTTAAAATAATTTCTTCATTGTGGTTTCTTCTCTGACTTCTAGGTTATTGTGGGTTTTTGTTTTTTGGGGTTTTTTTGAGTTAGAGTCTCCGCAGCCTCGACCTGCTGGGCTCCGGCAATCCTTCCACCTCAGCCTTCCGAGTAGCTGGAACTACAGGCGTGGGATACCACTCCAGGTTAATTTTTTTAATTTTATTTTAGAGATGAGGTCTCGCCAAGTTGCCCAGGTGGGTCTCAAACCCACGGGCTCAGACAATCCACTCACCTCAGTCTCCCAAAGCACTGGGATTACAGGCTGAGCCACCGAGCCGGGCCTGGGTTATTGTTATGTTAGAGATATGTCATATAGATTATTTGATATTTCTTGAAGTTTCCTTTGTGTCTTGGTATATAGTCACTTTTTCAGATGGTTTCAGTTATGCTTGAAAAGAATGTGTATTTTTTATTTTCTATTCCTTATGTGCAGGCTCAAATATATAGTATGTTTTTTAGATTAGCTCTTTATGTGTTGTTCAGATAGTTTATAAATTCTTAATATGTTTTTTGTCCACCTGATACATAGTTTCTGAGAAAGGTATATGAAAATCTCCCACTATGATTGTAGATTTGTCAATTTCTTCTTGTAGTTCTGTTATTTTTACTTTATGTGTTTCTAGACTGTGTTGTTTTAAGTACATACAAGTTAATGACTGTTGGGGAAGGAGAGGATTATGGTGACTCATAGCCCAGCTTGTTCCAGAGAAAACTTTCTCTCAAAATTCCCTCTCTTTGACCTTTTGTAATTTTCCTATAGGTCAATTATTAAACGTTAATCAGAACCTATCTTGACGTGTTCACATGATTTCTTGACCCCATTCTTTTTATGCTCACTTCTCTTTACTCACACTAAATAATACTCTATGTTGTTTCACTATTGCAACACTAACTGTCTTTTGATCAGTATTTACCTGGTTGATATTTGTTCATCCTTTTCTGTATCATTAGTTTTGTGTGTATTTCTTAAAATAAAAAAAAAGCTGGATGTTATTCTCTTTAAAAAAATTCTATGAGATAATGTTAACCTTTTGTATTTATTATGATTACTAGTATATTAATGCTTATTTGTGCTATTGAGTTTATGTTTTTTCTCTTTTCTTAGTTTTTACTAAACTGACCAAATCTTTTTTTTTTTTTTTTGAGTTGGAGTCTCACTCTGTTGCCCAGACTGGAGTGCAGTGGCCGCTCCCGGCCACCGCAGCCTCGACCTGCTGGACTCCGGTGATCATTTTGTCTAAGCCTTCCAAGTAGCTGGAACTACAGGTGCGTGCTACCATGCCCGGCTAATTTTTTGATTTATTGTAGAGATGAGGTCTTTCTTGCCCAGGCGGGAATTGTCATTTCTCACATTGATGTTTATTTCTTAAAATGTACAAACGACAGAGAAATAGATCCTATAACTTTGGATTTATTATATAAAGTAGACTAATAATACAATCATCTTGTGGTAGAAGTCATAAGGCCAATTTTCTGATTTTCTTATTTTTACTGTATAGTGAGACTTATCAACATAGCATTTATTCTTCTAGTGGAAGCAACCTATTTTTAGTAATGAGCCATCTGAGATCAGGGACTCTGCCTTATTTATCTCAGTTTCCTTACTGCCTAGCACTATGTTTGGCATGTAATAAGCACTCCATGTATGTTTGTTGATGGTTAATATCCATTTTTGGATCTAGTCTAGCTCTGCTGTATTTTTGAGGTAGAGCAAGGAGAAGCATACAAAATTTTCTGGACTTAAATGTCAATTGTTTTTGCTTGTTTATTTCCAGGGGACATATCAAATCTTTTAATTCTGTAGCCTAATAGCATGTTATGATGATGAGTTGGCACCATTTTTTTTTTGAGCTGTAGAAGTGAATCAGTTAAAGCATTAGTACAAATGTGTCTTAAAATTTTGATAAGATGCAGTGTTTCTACGAAGATATTTTTAATCTTGTTATTTAAAATAGTACACATTATATAGACCTAAAATATCTAACAGTATAGTTATGTAGAAGTTACAACACCACGATGATTATATTTGGAAGGTATTTTGCAATTTAATGTCTAGTATCTCATTTTATTCAGACAACAATTCATTAGAATATGTTATTTTACCTCCCTTTTACATAAGAAGAAATTCAGATACAGAGAAAGTAAGCCATTTCTTTTTACATGGCTGATGCAATTATAACTCAGATTATTTGCTTCTAAATTCAGTTCTCCTTCCTAGACTTGGGTAAGCCATTTATCCTCCTGCACCTTTGTTTCTGCATCTTTAAATTAAAAATAATAATATCCACCTTCCAGAGGTGTTATAATAAGAGGTTGGCATTCAATAAATGATGGCTATGCTTTTAATGTTTTTCCCATAAAGGGTATATCTAGTTCAGTTGATGTAATAAAGCCAGGCAATAAGTTGTGTCTCAGTACTCACAAATACTAGAAATGAAACTGCCAGAAAAGAAAATAGGGGTATTGTTATTATAGTGAGAGATAAGTGGCGATACATACTCAAATGAATGCCATACAAAATAATATATAGTCACTGCTAATGAGTTACCTAGAAGGAAGATGCAGCACTGAATGCCTGTGGCAGGAGCCACACCACTGTCACCTGAAGAACAAGATCACTGGAACTGCCTTGGACTCCTTTAAAGCCCCTCAGAGAGGGAGACAGCGTGTCACAGTGGACACCCAACAGATATCCATGGAATGAACGATGAACTGCACTGTTACCTCTTTGGTAATGCTGTCTTGTGTTGGATGAACGAAACAGTTTTGTTTTTATAAAACCCTTTTTATATGTATGCTTTGTCTCCCCACATACGTTGAAGGTGCTTACATCCATCAGATGCCAAGCCTATTCCCTTGATCACAATAGATTCTCAATGAGTATTATCTGCTTGAATGATGTCAAGAGAATGTGGTGGTTATACCTTTGTTGCTCTTGCTTTGGACTATCCTTTAATAAAGTAGGCTTTCTGGTATGTTGGAGTAGCTACCAGTGGCCCATGTATCTATTCAGTGTAGGTGGTTTCATCACAGAGTTTAGAAATGTTAGTTAACACCTACGCTACATAGATACATCTTGATTTGATCCTTGGCAAAGTACTTAACTAGCCCACTATTTTACTGCTTACCCATTGTATCCCAATCCAAGGTCTGAGAATGATGCCAGGTGGAAAAATACAGCAGTGGTCCAGAAGGTTGGACGTGTCGGTCTATTTTTTTCTTTGGAAGTAGATTTTAAAAAATGAGTTTCTAGCCGGGCTTGGTGGCTCAGCCTGTAATCCCGCGCCTTGGGAGGCTGAGGTGAGTGAATTGCCTGAGCTCGCGGGTTCGAGACCCGCCTGGGCAACTTGGTGAGACCTCATCTCTACAATAAATCAAAAAATTAGCCGGGTGTGGTAGCGCGCGCCTGTAGTTCTGGCTACTTGGAAGACTGAGGCAGAAGGATCGCTGGAACCCAGCAGGTCGAGGCTGCAGTGGCTGGGAGCGGCCACTGCAATCCAGTCTGGGTGACAGAGTGAGACTCTAACTCAAAAAAAAAAGATACATAAATAAGTAATAATAATAATAACAATAAAAATATTTCTTTTCTAACATACATGGCATTATTATAAAAATTAATTTTGGG
>CAUYQG010077688.1:0-58946 GCA_963574415.1 Tarsius wallacei | reverse complement strand
CCGGCTAATTTTTTGATTTATTGTAGAGATGAGGTCTCGCTTGCCCAGGCGGGTCTCGAACCCGCGGGCTCAGGCAATCCACTCACCTCAGCCTCCCAAAGGCGCGGGATTACAGGCTGAGCCACCAAGCCCGGCTCATATTTCTTAAATAATCAGAAATCTCACGTACCTTTCAAAATTCTCACTTTCCAAAATGCAACTGACGTTTGTTTCACAGTTACTTGTGTAATCCCTAACATGATCTGCTCCAACAGGCTCCTAACCTCCAAAGAGCCATTTTATTCGTTCTTGTTATAGTCTGCAAGCTTGCTTTTGCATATTTTTTCCTGTGTCCTGTAGAGCTTTTACACACATTATGTAATGTATACAAACAGAAATTAAAATAAGTAGATCAGCATATTTTAAAATAGTTGCAGACTCTGTCCTACTTAATCTATAAGTACATTCAGCAATAACATTAAGAATATGGGGCTGCTTCCTATTTTCTTCATTTCATTTTATATACGTGATGCCTGTTATAGCCCTATTCACGCTAAAGATCTGCACGGAAGAAACCTTATCAAGGAGATGAGGAGGAAAGGGAGAGGCAAAACTTTAAAACAAAGACTTTGTATATTAGTCTTATTTACAGGCCACAGGACAATCCCAGAATGACCTTTGCTTTCCAGAGTAACATTTTAACTAAAATGACAGGACATGGATTGCTACATTAGAATTGAAAGCCAGATAAAAGGCAACAGACCTAATGTACTGCTCCACATAGCGTTATCCATGACAAGGACTTCCTGCTTTCTGAGACAGAGTTCAGAATGTCAGCATTAACTATGGAGCAGATGCGAATAGGATGTTTCTAAGTGGGTGCCAGATCAGGGCTAAGGACTTCCTCTTCAGCAGCACTCTCAGAAGGACACCAGCCACTTCTCACCTGGCCCCAGGTACACACCTCTCATCTCCGATACATCTGGACTCCTGCCGACCTAACCACTCCCCTAGCAGAACTGGAATCAGAACAACAATTTTGCTTTGTGTTTGCAAAACATCAAAGTGTGGACAAGAAAACTCATCGAAGGCCACCCTGCCCTGGTCACAGAAGTCCTCTGCCATAAAAGTGCTAGCCTACCCTCTGACTGCTGCTGGGGGATGGCGGTGGGAAGTGACTTTGAAAAGCAGAAAACATAGCTTGGGAACAACCATTTTTAGTATCTACTGTTACCTGTCTTTGAGGTCTTCAAAAATCTTAGAGACTTTTTTCAAGCATATATCAATTGAATTTCATGTGATTAAAAATACCACTATGCAGATAATAAATATTTAAAATTGTGGGCAGCAGTAACACAGGTTGGACCAACTGGCCCCATTCAGTTCTTGGAATGCTCAGAGGTAGGGAGGTATTTCTCCTTGTGTCTCAAGAGCGAAGAACAACCTGTTGCAAAGTAGACTAATGTATCAAAATGGCTCTATGATAAACAAGGGAACAAGAAGCCAGAATTAGGCTGATAAACTGCTCAAAAAATCATTTGCTAATATGTGCCACATTGGCCAGTTATGTTGGCTCATGCCTGTAGTCCCAGCACTTTGGGAGGCCAAAGTGGGAGGACTGCTTGAGCCTAAGAGTTCAAGATCAGCCTAGGCAATATAGTGAGACCTTGTCTCTAATAAACAGAAAAAAATATTTGCCACATTAAACCAAAAACCCCAGGTTTGGTTATCCTTTAGGGATACGGAACTTTAATCCTTCTTAGATACCACTTTCCAACTAGAAAAAAAAAATCTAGCAAAATATTTGGGGACTATTTTAAAAATTGATGTTAGAATACATTATGCTTTAACTTGATACTCTTGAAGACTGAATTTTAAAGATCAAAATGTTCTAAACAGATCCAAAGTCTTCTGGGAAATGCCTCTCCCATCTCCTGGGCAAGAGAATCCCTTAAAAAAATTATGATTTAACTTTAGAAACAGAAGTCTGAGTAGAGTTATAACTTTTAACTAGCATATCTAAAGAGAAGCATAACTCCAGAGCAACATGGTAGGATATTACTTGAACAAACAAAATTACATTACCACTGGATTTATGACAGAGAAACAAAGTCAGCTAACTGAGGACACAGACAGTCCTATCCTTTTGTCTTAAGTCAGGTTTCAAACTTCTCTCTCACCCCCAGTGTAGCACATAATAACCATCCTTCTATTATCCTGAGAACCTCAAGACTGAAATTCTTTCAGCTTCCCTAAAGACACCACTATACAAGCATCCAAGTGTTGTATGCATACGTAGGAGGGCAGAGGTAGTAGAGTAAGAATAGGTGTTGCCAAAGTCAGGACATCACTGCTACCTGAGTATTTCCTGGGTAATTGGGAGCCTTATGCAGTGAAGGTGACCAGCACCCCCACAACCTACTGAGCCAACCCACAGCTGCATTTGTGCTGATAGAGAGCCATTGCTTTCAGACCACATCACACCCTGATTCTGCTCCCCCACCCCCAGGCATAACCCTGGGAAAATGAGACCCAGCCAATTCAGAATACCATTTGGCTGGAGATTCCGGGAGCAGAGGCACATTCTCATATCTTGATTCCCAGTGCTTGCCCCACAGGGACACACACCACCCACACACTCGAAAGGAAGAAGAATAAGGAAGGGCAGGGATTTCTTTCCTGGGAAAAAAGCCAGAGTGAAAGTTCTGGAGAATTGAAACACACAGCAGCGGGTGCAGAGCTGTGGAAACTTTCTCCCCAAGCAAATGGGATTTGCTGTTCACTTCCGTTGCCCCGTATAATGTTTAGTGTTGTGTTAACACAAATATATTTAAATCCACAAGCATATGCTGTTTAAAATGCCTAAGAAACCATCCCCACCACCCATTCTGTATTCTTGTCTACTGTATTTCCAGTTGGAAAGTGGCATCCACCACCACATCCACTGTATCACGTATGAAGTAGCTCACTGCTGGGTTGCAAACCCATTTGCAAAAGCTTCCCTTGCCTGCTCCACCAGAAGTCTAAACTGAGAGCCCCACAGAACTCCTGAAGCAAAGTACAACATGGTACCCACACATGCATTGCTCTAGATGGAGGGCTCCTACATGTCCAAATCGTCAAAGGGTCCAAGTACTTAATAAATACCATGGCCGTAACAGGATGAAAATGTACATTAGCAGGTTGATTCTTCCCGTTGACCAGAGGCATTACCCTAAGAACTCCTAAGGAACAGAACATCAAGCAACCTATTCAGAGTGAATCTCTCAGAAGTCCTTCAATTCCTGTCTTATATAGGAATGTGAGGCTACCCCCTGAACTCTAGTTCTCTGGGTATTCAGAACAACTGGAAACCTTCACAGTGAAACGACCCCACGCCATTCTTTCCCTTGGTTCCCAAATCCTTTGCTCCTACTGTACAATCTATTTTATTTTTTATCATTATCTGCTCTTTCTTGGTATCCATATATTTGTCCACACCATTCCTAAAATGACAAGTAGAAACACAAACACTTCTTGTTCCAGGCCTTGCAAGGCTCCATTGAACACACAATGTAGGCAACTTTAGAAGAAGCCTTGCTGTTCTTACATATTCAGTCAATTACGACGCTGGGTCCTTCATTCGCCTTCTCTAATAGTGTTTCCCTTATTAGCCTATGTCTACTGCTGTAACAGGGTAACACCACACCTGAGAGGGCTTGTGTGTAATGTTTGCCTGTCCCAAAGAAGCCACCAGAGGTCCAGCAGGGAAAGACATTGGTTTATTAAAACTTACAGGAGGCACTGAGGGCTGTGGGTCAGTAAGGAATTCACGCCTTGGGGCAGTATAGCAAGCAGTTTTAAAATCAAAGCAATCAGGCTAATCATCCACATTTCTATGCAGTGTGTACAGTTACATTGACTGAGAGTGATGACTACATCGTTTTCTGCTTTGCTTGGTCACCTGCATCCCATGACTTATTACTGGGAATATGCACATGCTTCAGAAACCAATCTTGGCCAAAGGCTGCTCCCTGGGTGGGGGCAGAAAGGAGTCAGGTATACAGGGAAATAGTCTATGACAATACCCCACAGCTGCTCTTCCCTAGAGGTCTGTATTTCTATAACTCCTTGAAGCAAAGTTCCATGGTGATCTCTCATAAAGGATTACATGATAAAACAAAAAGCTTCCCCATTCTTTTGTTACATAAATTTCATAATAGGGTAGTCTGCCCTTCTAATTTTCTTTTGGTTAGAATCTTAAACTCAGAGCCACTGGACATTATCACATGTTTATGAAGTATCTTTCCAATTTGTTGAGATCATTATCACTTTAAATTATTAAACATGGGTCAGGTGCGGTGGCTCTGGTAATCCCAGCACTTTGGGAGGCTGAGGCAAGTGGATCGCCTGAGCCTGAGGGTCCAAGACCAGCCTGGGCAACATGGTGAGACCTCATCTCTTCAATAAATAAATAAAAAAAATTAGCTAGGCATGGTAGCAGGTACCTGTAGTTCCAGCTACTTGGAAGGCTGAGGCAGAAGGATCGCTGGGGCCTGACAGGTCGACGCTGGGGTGGCCGTGAGTATGCCACTGTACTCTAGCCTGGGCGACAGAGTGAGACTCCAATTCAAAAAAAATTTTTTTTTAGTTATTAAATATGCTCTACTGGATGAAACCCAAAAGCCTAGTGACTCTGCCAAGGACTTTCTTTCACAGCCACCTGATGGCAGTTCTGGTATGCTGTATCTCAAGTCCTCAAGTCATGCTAGTCAGTATAAGACTAGCTAGTCAGTCAATTACGACGCTGGGTCCTTCATTCGCCTTCTCTAATAGTGTTTCCCTTATTAGCCTATGTCTACTGCTGTAACAGGGTAACACCACACCTGAGAGGGCTTGTGTGTGATGTTTGCCTGTCCCAAAGAAGCCACCAGAGGTCCAGCAGGGAAAGACATTGGTTTATTAAAACTTACAGGAGGCACTGAGGGCTGTGGGTCAGTAAGGAAAGAAAGAATCAAAGTGGAGGGCAGGGGGGTAAAAGCAATGTCTTTCTTTAAAGGGAAATACAGGAAAAAAAGGTAAGTGAGGGTTCAAGGCTTAATAGTTCTTAGAAAAAACAAGCACACAAATACAACTGCTACCATGAAGATTCTGTTTTGCTCTCCTTGGGGAGATTAGCCTCCAAACGAGATGTACAGTGTTCTCGATAGTCTCAACTGAATTGATGAGCCATGATGAGGTACACATAGGTGAAATCTTTACAGCAGTGTAAACCCATGAATCATAAGGGCACAGATGAGGAGACCAGTGCATCATCTGTGGCAGCCATCAGAGCTTGTTCATGGATGGTTGATTCTCTGGTTCTGAGCACGTTAGAATCACACTTTTCCACCTATTTGAACTGCAGTGTGATCAGGTAGCTGTGTGGCCAATGACATGTGAGCAGAAGCCACATGGGGCACCCTGTGCGAAGCTTGGGGAGCCAGGGCGTGGGTTTCCACCTCTTTCCCCTGCTTCTGTAACCATGGAAATGCATTTCAAGATGGAGCCTTCATCAGCAGGGGCTGGATCAATACAACGAGCAGATTGTGTTATTGACTTATCGTGGACTCAAGCATGACTGAGAAACAAACTGTTACTCTAAGTCATGGAGGTGTCACCACAACATAACCCAACCCCTTCCACACTATAACTAAGTTAAACCCCAATGGGTTTAATTTAATGGACTGTGCTGCATATGTGGGCACCAAAGACAAGAATCAGGCCCAGATTCTGCCTTCAAAGAGCAAGTATCAGAGTTGTAGAAACAAACCTTTACCACGCAGAACGGTGCAAAGAGGTCTCAGAGTCAGATTCCACCTACTGAAAGCCCTCCACAAAGCTTCGTGGTAACACTGCTCTCTAAAGGAGATGGGGGATGGGGAGAGGGATGGGGAGTCCCCTTCTGCTTAGAGGTAACAGCACAAGGAAAGGCAAAGCCAGAAACCCTGCAGACAATGCAAGAGATGGGGGTGGGGTCTACAGTGGGGATGACAACACAGTCACCCAGATGAGGCCGGGAGCTCAAGGCACGTCAGAGCAGGACAGGCTCTGCGTGCTGTGCTGGAAACACATGAACAGCAACTGCAGTGAGACCACCAGTCAAGGACATTACACACACTCTTCTTTCTTTTTTTTTTTTTTTTTTTTTTGAGTTGGAGAATCACTCACTCGCCCAGACTGGAGTGCAATGGCTGCTCCCGGCCACCGCAGCCTCGAGCTGCTGGGCTCTGGCAAGCCTTCCGCCTCAGCCTTCCAAGTAGCTGGAACTACAGGCGCACGTTACCACGCCCAGCTAATTTTTGATTTATTGTAGAGATGAGGTCTCGCCAAGTTGCCGAGGTGGGTCTCGAACCCATGGGCTCAGGCAATCCACTCACCTCAGCCTCCCAAAGCGTGGAATTACAGGCTGAGCCACCGAGCCCGGCTCACTCTTCTTTCAATACTCACAACCTCTCCGAGGAAGACACTGTTACAATTCCCATCTTACCGATGGCAAAAGCAAGGTACAGACAGAGTACGTTGCCCAATGTCACACGTGAGCAAGTAGCGGAGCCAAGACTTGAACCCACACCATCTCACGCTAAAGTCCATGACACTCACCACTACACTGTCCACCCACAGAGTTCTGGACCATCTAAGTCATCTTCTCTAACAGGGGATGAGACCCATTTTATAATTTAAGAGAGAGTTCTGCAATCAGCATTATGCTTCAAAAGGATTAGCTGTGCCACTATAAAATGGATCAAAGAAACAAAGAGACTGGTGAGCATACCTTTTAGAAATCACTGACACTAATCAAATAAAAGACAATGACTCCATATATTAAGATACCAACTAATAACAATGAATCAAGAATTCAGAAATGTGTAACAAAGTCACAGCACCGTGCCTTCTGACTACTTGAGTGTGGGAACTTAAAGGTGGCTACAAGTTCTGTGCTCCCGATCTTACAGAAAGACTGTTCTTCTCTCCTTGAATCTAGACTTTCAGATTTGCTTCAGCAGTGGACTGTGACATAAAAGATGCTCTGGGACTTCTGACACCAGGTCACCAGAAGCCTTGCAGCTTGGCCTGGCTCTCTTGAAGCACTCTCTGTTGGTAACACCCTAGGAGTCCTGAGTCACCCCTGTAAGCAGTACAGATATCTCGCTAAGAGGCTTTTTGACAAAAAAGCCTCAAGATTGCAGGAGAGGGCTCTGGCTGGACCCAGCCTTCCAGCTATACCTACCAAGATGCCAGGAGTGTGAATTAAGTCATCTTAGACTCTCCAGGGCAGCTGCCAAATGAATATCAACAAGTGACCCCAGTGAACACTGTGTAGACCACAATATCCCATCCGAACTGTGCCAAGTTCCTGACGCCCAAGCCCAAGAGATGCAATAAAGCAGTTATGTTAAGTCAACACATTTTAAGGGAGTTTGCTATGCTGGAGTAGATAACTGGAACACCATGATCATTATAGGACCTCTGGAGATCAATCAACTATGTCAAAATTGCAGGAACCTCAGCCCTTCACTAACCCCGAAGGAATTAAAAGCTGTGCATATGGGCCCAAGACTGGCATTTTCAGCAAGACCCACCACCCCAAGTGTTTCTTAAATTAAAGTTTGAGATGTATGAGATAATTTTAAAAGTCAAAACCATCTAACAATAAAAACGGAACAAAAAGGGCTGGTTTGCCACAAAATGAGAGATCTGTAGAAAACTTAGAGCTCCTGCTCTTTCTCCCTCTTTCTCCACCCAGGCTGCCCTCAAAATTACCTGTGGGGGCTTCTCCAAGTTGCCAAGCCCTGAACCCCACCCTAAACCAATGGTGATGAGGGAGGCACCCAGGAGATTCTAATACGTAGCCAGGTCTGGGAGCCACTGGTCTAGTTAACTATTCACATTTTATTGCTTTATGAGCAGAGATGGTATATAAGACCTTCTTTGAAAAGAGTTACTCAGAAGAGAAAAAGAAAATATTTTAGCTTGATTCCCCAAAACTGCAGAGACAATGTCCAGATACCAAGTGAGTAAAATTGAACTGAAAGAAATAGTGTTTCTCCAACAACAATAACTCTGAAATTACTTGCATACACATATCATTCTGATCCACTATTATTTTAAATAGATAAAGTAGTTTTTAAATCTCAGAATGTTTCAGGAAACAGTTTAAAGCATTTGACCTTGTAACATGGTAACCCCAAATTTCAGAGGGCTTAGGCATAATGTTTACCTATTCCAAGGAAGTCACCCAGAAGTCAACCAGATAGAGACATCAGTTTATTAAAACTTGTGGGAGGCACCGATGGCAGTAAGTCAGTGAAGAATCCATGTCTCGGGACAATACAGTAAGCAGTTTTATAATCAAAGCAATCAAGTTAATCATTCTAATTCCTATACAGTGTGTACAATTACATTGATTAAGCATGTTGACAAAATTGTTTTCAGCTTTGCTTGGTCACTGGCATCCTGTGATTCATTACTGGGAATAAGCATACCCTTCAGAGAACAGCCTTGGTCAAAGGCCACCAGGAAGGTGAGGTGGGGGGAGAAGCCAGGTACAGGGGAAACAGTCTATGTCCGGACACTACCTCACAGACTTTCAGGAGATTTTTATTTTTGCTTTTTAAAATATCAATTGGAAAAATTAGATATTAAACAGCATTTAAAGGGGAAAATGTAAATTTTTTAAAAGCTAAGCTTATATGCCAAGACACTTACCTCCAGATAGACTGAATTTTCTTACTGACCTAATACTAAAACTTTTTTCCTATCACAAAGAATTTCAGAATGGAATCCAAAGAATATTAATAACCCCTCACCCTTCTGTAACAAAGCACTGCCATTGTCCAGCTCTTAGTGGCACAGAAAATCACTCAGGGTGTCAGAAGCACAGGAGGGTAGGCCGTATCACTTCCTTCAAGACATATATTCTCTCTGGACACTGTTAACATTCAGCGATTAGAAAATGAGGTCATTAGTGACCAACGTAATCGTCTTGGCTGCTGTCTTCTCAGCCTCATGGTCAGGTGCTATTTAAGTGTGAGTAGAAGGAACCAATAGTCTTCAGTAAATATTTATTACTCACCCAGCAAATGGCACCTACTAGGTGCCAGGTAGTTATAGATCAGGTAAAAGGAAACCACCCAATGATTTACAAAGACAGGTGATATCACTGCAAAACAGGTGATATCACTGCAGCCTGTGCCCAAATAGGATTATCCTAGAACAGTGTTTAGGAATATTGTCTCCTAGAGTGGAAATTTCACCAGAAATTGACAAAGATCTTTCACTCTGGCATGAAGCGCTCCTCACACTTTGAAAGGCTCTTTCAGTGGTCCCTTTGGGTTCACTGCCCAGGTCATGTTCTTCCTGTGTCTCTTTTGAGTCCCCTTTGTCAAATGCATTTGTGGTTGGAGTGAAAGTTGTCATCTGTAAAAAGGAGTTTTTAATCAAGATGGAGTGAACAGACATTAATATCCTACATTTCTATAACATATGATTATGAGAACAAAAATGCCCTATGTTCTGATCTAAAGAAAAGTGATATTGCAGTTTAACAGAGCTTTAATGTTTCATTATCTGTCCCCACAGTACACAGAAAAACATGATTCCCACAGACTTTGTGGATTACTTTACTTCTCAGCACTCAACTTGCCCCAGTAGAGAAATTAACAGTCACCACCAAAACACCTTTTATGAGGATTTCTGAAATAATACTGGTGAAACATTCACAACCTACAAATTATTTCAACTGTAGCTAAAATAAAGCCTTTCTAATACAAAATGTGCTATTAGAAAGTCAGATCCAGAAAAATTAAGAAAATTCTCAAAGAAGTTGACAGACCACAAATTTAATAAAATAGGAGTCAGAAAGGCATAAAAGAAAATTAAATTAGATGCCTCAGGTTATGTGATAAGGATTCAGCATTTTTAACTTTTCAGACTTAAAGACTATTCCATCTATTCTTCCTCGTTCCTGTGCTGAGCAGAAAGGCTCTTTTAGAGATAAATTAGGGAGCACAGAACTATATAATTTTGAGAAGTAAATTTTCTCTCTTTATTGTTTCATAGGATATTCTTACATAGCATCAAAATATCTGTCTTGTAAATTGTTTTTCTAAAAGTAGGGAGGGGTTTACTTCAATTATTCTGATTCTACAGCTTGATTCAAAATAGTATCTGCTAAAGACACAATTGTGCTGGGTCAATGTAGAAACACAAAGTGGCATAAAGATAGCTCCTTATCCATTCTCAATAGAGCTAGAGAAACAATATATTTTATAAAATCCAAATGACCAAGTGAGTGGTTGAGGGACACTTAGAATATTAACAACTCATATAAGATGCCATTTTCTAACCACACTAAGAGATGTGAGGATTGTCTGTATTTATCTTTGTATCTCAACCACCCACCAGCAAGCAGCACAGGACTCGTCACACAGAGTGTTGATCTGATCTCTCTTTTAAATAGGGACTCTCACTAACAAGAGTCGGTGTTACAGACAGTGATTGTGAAACAAAGAAATAGGCCATAATGCAGATTAAAACCCAACACTCTGAGCTAAATTGACATTTTACTAACCAAGATTAGGAAAGGTATGTATAGAACCAATAATAACATTCTGCTTCCTTCCTCAACTCAATACCGGTCAGATTTTCACTGTTTCTTTCTGTTAGTATTGAAGAAAGTCCTTGGGCAGGGTTTGGAGAAAGAGAGCAGAATTAACAGGCTGAAAACTAAGAGACAGTCAAATCAGATGAGAACGTGTAACTTTCAGGAGAAATACCCAGGAGTAAGAGGAGAAGTTTCCTCAAGAAAGCAACAATAGACTGGGCTCAGTGGCTCAGCCTGTAATCCCAGCACTTTGAGAGGCCGAGGCTAGTGGATTGCCTGAGCCCGCGGGTTCGAGACCAGCTCGGGTAACTTGATGAGACCTGCTTTCTACAATAAAATAAAAAATAGCCGGGTGTGGTAGTGCACACTTGAAGTTCCAGCTACTCGGAAGGCTGAGGCAGAAGGATCGCTGAAGCCCAGAAGATCGAGGCTGCGGTGGCCATAAGCATGCCACTGCACTCCAGCCTGAGCAAAAGAGTGAGACTCCAACACAAAAAAAAAAAAAAAAAGAAAGCAACAATAAAACATCTGATATTTGTATTGTTTAACAGATTGACATGTCACAAGCAATATGTCATTTATTCTGTCCATGTGATGAAATCTGTAGCCCATTGTGCAAAACATTATTTAGACTCAAGGAGTAAATGCCAAGTGGCAAGTGGCCGAGCTGAGGATTTTGTATTCTTCTCCAAGGTGGTGCCCTCTACCTTAAACCAGAAATAACTGTCTCCAGTGAAAAGATCAAAGCCAATGATCTCTGGTTATAGTCTCTTCCATGTCTAAAAATTGCCACAATTGTAAAAGAAAGGATAACAACTACTCACACAGCACCTCTAGTAGTCAGAAAAGCAAATAGCTTCTATCAACTTCAACATAATTATTTAAAGAGAGAAATTTCCACAAATGTCTAGATTTCCTTAAGAAGATAAATATCAGCAGCAAATAGCAAACCCTTTCACTGCTATCCTGCCTGTTGTAACCCTGATAATGTATCTTCTCTTTAATAAATCTACCTTTGTTAAACAAAAAAAAAAAAAAAGAAGAAGAAGAAAAATATCACCTGTTTGAAAAATTTAGATTAAATCTTGCTTTGAATTACTCAGGATTACTTCCAGAACTTGCCTTTTAAGGTTATAGTGACCACTGGCATAAATTTTCTCTTAGATTTGAACAACAGCATGCCTGGGATAATAGTGACAATCACTTTCATCAAGTTATTTAGGACTAAATTAAGCAGTTCATGAACTGCTTAAGTTCTATATTACGATTTTTTTCTTGTAACAGGAGATCCATATGTTAAAGCACTGGTTCCTGAGTCAAAAAGAAATTCATCTGAGAAGCCTATTTATTTTTTTAAAAAATCATTTACATATAAGAATTCAACATTCATATCACATATCATAATCATTCTTCAATTAAGCAAATTTGATGAGGAATTCTAATAAGGTCTCACAATTAAGCTTTTTATATATTAAAAAACAATATAGCAATCACCATCTAACTTGTAAGACCTAACCACTGCAAAGATGATGTTCTAAATTTGAACTTGAAAGGAAAACCCATCAACGTGCCTGCTTGATTTCTTTAATCTATTCATGTAGGTTAATTACCTGACACTCATTAAGATGACTCTAGGCTTCTTTAAATTTCTGACCATATTAACCTCTCCAACTAATCCTTATTAGAAAAATATTAGAGAGTGTTCATTGCTATTACAAATTGAATCTGAAATGATGAAACAATTATCAAATAAATGGAGTAGAAAACGAGGTTATATGCATGAGAAAATTTAATGCATCAAATATTTTACTTCCATTATTGTAAAATACAGGTCTTAAGGTCTGTATTTAGGAACTGTGCTTAAAGATCAACCCCTGAAAGAAATGTCTTCACTCCACTCTTGCCCAATGGACTAACAAAAACCTTAAGTTCACCATTAACAGATTTATTCAGAAAAAAAAATCTTATTGGACAGAAACCAATTTGACAGAAAGATTCAACTATCTAGCTCAGCAAGTCTATATACAATAATCATTTAATATTATAAGTCTCACACTCCATATAACTCATTTTGATGGTAGAAAGAGGCTGGTCAATGAAGGAGAGAGTACTGGTCAATATCACAAAAGCATGAAATATGAATGAGATGTTACTTTTAACAACTGAAACCTTATCACTTCAGCTCTAGGATTAAAAAGGAAATTCAAAGACATTTCTTATCTAGACACATTCCATTTAAAAATCGTCCTATGGCAAAAAGGACTAAGCTTGAAGCATCAAATTACCAGACTTCAAAATATGCTACAAAGCTATGATAACCAAAACAACATGGTACTAGCATAACAGACACACAGAACAATAGAACAGAATAGTGAATCCAGAAATTAATCCATGTATCTAAAGCCAACTGAATTTTGAAAAAGGTGCCAAGAACATTCATTAGAGAAAGGACAGTCTCTTTAACAAATGGTGCTAGGAAAATTAGATGTCCATAAGAATGAAACTAGACCCCATCTCTCATCCCACATAAAAATCAACTAAAAATGTAGTTGACATAATGTAAGACCCAAAAACGATAAAACTACTAGAAGAAAACATAGGATGTTGGTCTGGGAAAAGATCTTACACATAAGACCACAAAAGCACAGGCAACAAAAGCTAATATAAACAAATGGGAATTAATTGAACTAAAATGTCTCTGCACAGCAAAGAAAATAAGCAACAGAGAGACAAGAATGGGAGAAAATATTTGCAAACTATTTGTCTGACAGTGAATTAATATTCTGAATATTTAAGGAACTCCAAAATCTCAACAGCAAAAAAAAAAAAATTAGAATGGGCAAAAGATCTGAACAGATATCTCTCAAAAGAACACATACAAACAACTGACAGGTATATGACAAAATGCTCCACATCTGTAGTCATCAGGGAAATGCAAATTAAAACCACAATGAAATATCTTCTCACACTAGCTAGAATGGCTATTATCAAAAAGACAAGAAATAACAACTGCTGGCAAGGATGCAAAAAAAGGGAACTTTTGTACACTGTTGGTGGGAATGAAAACACAGCCACTATGGAGAACAATATGGAGTTTCCTCATAAAACTACAAATAGAACTACCATATAACCCAGCAATTCCACTACTGGGTATTTAACCAAAGGAAAGGAAAACAGTGTATCAAAGAGACATCTGCACCCCTGTGATTACTGCAGCACTATTCACAATAGCCAAGATATGGAATCAACACAAATATCCTGCAACAGATGAATGGATAAAGAAAATGTGTTTTATATATAGACCAGGCGTGGTGGCTCAGCCTGTAATCCCAACACTTTGGGAGGCTGAAGCGAAAGGATTGCCTGAGCCCCGGGGGTTCAAGACAGCCTGGGCAATTTGGTGAGAACTCATCTCCACAATAAATCACAAAATCTAGCAGGGTATGGTGGCGTGTATCTGTAGTTCCAGCTACTTGGAAGGCTGAGGCAGAAGGATGGCCTAAGTTCAGCAGGTCAAGGCTGCGGCATGAGCATGCCACTGCACTCCAGCCTGGGCGACAAAAGTGAGACTCCAACTCAAAAAAAAAGAAAATGTGTTATATATACACAATGGCAAATTATTCAGCCATAAAAAAGAATGAAATCCTGTCATTCAAGGCAAGATGGATGGAATTGAAGGGCGTTATATTGAGTAAAATAAGCTAGGGACAGAAAGGTAAACATGGTATGTTTTCACTCATATTTGGAAGCTAAAAAACAGGTGACCTCATAGGAGTAAAAAGCAGAACAGAGGATTCTAGAGGCTGGGAAGACAGGGGCATAGAGGGGAAAGGGAAAGATTTGTGAAAGGACACAAAATTACAGCTAGATAAGAGGAATAAGTTCTAGTGTTCTATAGCACTATAGGAAGACTATAGCTAACAATAATTTATTGTATATTTTTAATAGCTAGAAGAAAGGATACTGGATGTTCCCAACACAAAGAAATGATAAATGTTTGAGATGATGGATGTGCTAATTACCCTGATCACAAAACATTTTATTGTATGTATCAAAAGATCACTATGTATTCCATAAGTATGTCCAATTATGATCAATTAAAAATAAATAAAAAGATTTTTTAAAAATAAAAACTAGGCCGGGCACAGTAGCTCATGCCTGTAATCCCAGCACTTTGGGAGGCTGAGGTGAGAAGACTGCCTGAGCCCAAGGGTTCAAGAACAGCCTGGGCAACATGGAGAAACCTCATCTCTACAATAAATCAAAAAATTAGCCGGGCGTGGTAGTGAGTGCCTGTAGTTCCAGCTACTTGGAAGGCTGAGGCAGAAGGATCGCCTGAGCCCAGAAGGTTGATGCTGGGGTGGCCATGAGCATGCCACTGCACTCCAGCCTGGGCGACAGAGTGAGACTCCAACTCAAATAAATAAATAAATAAATAAATACATAAATAAATAAAAACTGTCCTCTGGCCTTCAACAACTGATATATCATCTGTAGAATTTTTTTCTAGATTTCGTGAATAGAGTGTTAGTGATGGTATCTTATAAATGTTCACTTAAGTTATACTAGAAGCTATACTGGGAAAATGTTTTTTAAAAAGTATAGAAACTTAGATTCAGGAAATGAAGTTAAAGCAAAAGGGAGAATTTGGAGAAGGAGATTAAGAGAAAAGGAGTGACTGACGGTAGGGGATATTGTCAACAAATGATGAGGAGTTGAAATTCTTAATACAGAAAGGGTCCTGGCAAAAATAAGAAAATTAACTCTTTGTTTTTAATTCTCAAACTGTAAGTGGAGATAACCAAAGGGGAAATATAAGTGGACAATCCATCCATATAGCTGAGATTAACTTCATTAGTAATGTCTGTTGAATAGAAAAAATGTTTTACCCTCCATATTGACAAAAATAAAGACAGCATTCTCAAACATGGCTATCAGCAGCAATGACTGGATAGCGTACCAAGTTCTCTTTTGAAACCAAAGTTTCAAAAACATGTATAGCCATTGATCCTGCAGTTCCAATTTAAGAAACTGGCCTAAGGAAATAATGATGGATATTCAAAAAAACTGGGGGGATAAATGTTTACTACAGAGCTTTTTATCATTGTGAAAAATTTGTAAAAACAGAAATATCCAACAATAAGGGAATGCTTAATTTTGCAATATATATGTTACACATATATGCATGCATATACATACATTCTTAATTTAGCTCTTATATAAATTCTATATGCCAGGTATTATTCTAAGCATTTTGCAAATATTAATCCACTCAATCCTCATTACATCCTATTACATAGGCACTATAATTATCCCCATATTACAGATGAGGAAATTGAGGCTGCAGGCTAAATTTTCTGCCCCAAATTACCCTGCCAGTAAGAGGAACAGCTGGAATTTGAACCCAGATACTCTAGCTCTATAGTCTGAGTGCTAAAGGCTATGTATGACAACATACAAACAAATAATAGATATCTCTAATAGTGGGATTGAGTAGGATTGCATATTTTGCATATCTGTATTTTCTAATTTTCCACCTTGAACATGTATTACTCTTACAGGAAAAGAAGGGATTTTTTTTTTTTTTTGGTTTTTGGTTTTTTGGTTTTTTTAGTGCACAAATAAAGGAACCACCTAGGAAACAGATAAGAGAAAATATAAAGTCCCAATCATCAAGAAAGAGATGACAGTTGCAGCTTCAAGATGGGAACCATAGGCATAAATGTAAGACAAAAGCAGAAGGTCAAAACCTGGGCTGAACTTCCAATTTGGTGCTCCTTACTGGTCAATGTCAATTACTTTAGAAAGTTATTCATTTGAAGCTATGTTTCCAAGAGGTTCTTATACGTAATAGTAATTCTACAGGACATTAATAGATATGCTATGTACAGGAGGCACCACAACCATTAAATACTGGATTCAACAAAGATAAAGTGAGCTCTTTGCTGCAGATCTCATTTAAGCCTTTGTGACTCTCCCAGAAACTAACATTTTCCAAAGTTATCTTTCCATAAGACACTCTTCCAGAAATCTCTTCCTAATACCAAGAATATACAAGGCATACTCTGCAAAAAGCTGACTTGGAGTCCTTTCACTGACTCATTCATTCAACCACCAAGTGCCTCTAATGTACCAGGCTCGACTCTGGACAGCCACACACGCAAACAACAGAAAAGACTGGAGTTCTAGTCCTAGCTCACTACTGACTGACCCATCTAGGACCATCTACTCAAGAGCAAAAAAAAAAAAAAAAAAAAAGGGTCAGCATCACCTGCTCTCCAGTCTCTGAGATGTTTAAGAACTGAAATAAGCTTGCAAAGCACATTCACACATGTTAGCAGCAAAATCCTATGCCAGCAACTGTCTTCTCTCCATATCCTAGGCTAAGTTGACATCACTTCTACTGTTTTTTTGTAGTTCCTGTCATCTTGCTTGGGTGGGTTAAAAAAAAAAGAACATTTTCAGGGGGCTCTCTCAGCAGTAAGCACAAAGCTTCCATACCTTGGGACTATTTAAGGGGTCATATTGATGAGTAAGGATTTATTCATGGGGACCCCCTATTTATCCTATAGCTGGCAATGGTTCAGATCTCTACCAGAAGAGAATCCTGTGTCAGCTCCTGCCACATGAGGAAAGGTATTCCATTCTCAGAAATGAGCTGTGAAAGGGTTCATTGCACAGTACTGTTAAACACATGTCCTCATCATGGACCGTGAACACTGCAAAAATCAAGCCAGCAAACTCGGCACATCAATTTCTTAGACCAAATGCTGCAGCCAGCTTAATTCCTAAAAACTTGAAAATTCTACTGTTACACATACATGTGTAGACCCCAAATACAAACGTTCCCTGAGATTGTCTTGGTAAGCTTAGCTTATTTGAAAGATTATGTGGAAGATACTCTATGTTTTTGTACCTGATGAGGGTTGTCTGTTTGTTTTTCCCCCTAACCAATACTCCATATAGTTTTCTACCAGACAAGCAAACCTCTCAAGCCAGCCAGAGAAGGTTCCTGAATGAGCAGCAGGATTCAGCCATGAATACTGAAGTCAGCTAACCATTTCTTATTGTATGCTAAAACGTCTTTTAAAAATAGCCATGTATTCATATCTTGACTGGTGAAATAAAAAGAATACACAAAGTTATTTGGAAAATAACTTTCCATATGTCTCCATGACTCTCAGCATCTCCCAAAGAGAAACAAATAGGGACAAAATAGACAGAAAAAATATAAAAGAATAAAGATGGGGCTGGGCTGACCAATGGTTGCTGTTTTGGGGGTGCAGGCACCTGGATGATGGACCTTGCTGGGGAGTGGGACTCATAAGCTATTCCAACTACGTTTGTATCCATTTGAAATTTTTCACAACAAAAAGTTTATTCAAAGGAAAAAAAGGATGAAATCATGGTTATTAGACAATAATAACCTAGGACATTATATTCCTTTAGCTCATGATTTCATAATTCTGAATGTAATTATTTATTAAATTCATTGTGTATCCAAAAAATCATTGCAAGCCTCATGACAGTGCTGCATTGTTGTCACTTAATTGTCCCTATACCAGCAGTCAGCAAGCTGCGTGGTGGCGGGGCACGTCCTGCTCACAGAATCTAGCACAGCACCTGCAGATAATCAGTTGCTCCAAAAAGAGAAGTTTGCTGAATGAATGAATAAAATTCCCTTTCTTTGTTTCACTGGAGAATTCAAATTGAGCCCCATAGCAACACATTCTCTCATTTCCCTTAAAAATAAAATTCTGAGTCTCCACATGGACCAAGGCTCAATTTACTACAAAACAAGACAAAGCAAGAACAAATGAAATATTTAAAAGATATTCTCATTTTATCCATGTGGCTTTGCAAAAGCATACTTGACTCTCGGAATCTTTATTTCCTCAGCCCCAAAATGATGACAAGATCTCCCAAAATGGTGGTTTCTAGTTGGCTAAAATACAGAAATGTCCCACTTCTTAATAAGCAGCCAGTAATGCTTGGTATTCCTCTGTAAACCCCTTTTTTCTTCCCACCGAAATTCTTCCTTCCATATTGTCCTCATTTCCTGTCACAATATTCTACAGACACAGTAATCTCACCAGCACTGAGGGAAGGGGCAGGGGAGGCAAAATGAGAAACTGCGTGGGGAAGAGTCGAGTATCAACCACTGCCTGGAACACAATATTCTCTGTGGGGCCTGTCCTTGTCAAAGTCCTCCCCAAGCCCCATCTCCATCTTCCATCTCTCCAATGCTTGGCCTCATGAAAGACCCAAGATTAACGATTTAGACAGAGAAGTAGCTTCTCTCCCCTGGTCTAGCTAGTAGGGGTAGAGAATAGACTAGACTTTGCTTTCCCTTGGAGACCGTAGAAGGAAGTGATGACTTCTTGGCATCTTAAGCAGGCGTTCAGAGGGAAATTTCCTACAGGAAGAAAAGGAACCTCCATGGCCTGATTCAGGTACACCAGGAGTCAAACAGAACTTTCTGAACTGATGCAGCCTCTGCATACCCTATGAAACAAAGGGCACCCTTGCAAACTAGTCAGGGAAATTCTTAGAACACACCCTTGTTATAGGGTAGACCCATTTCTCTAGCTAGGTCACTCAAGGCAATATTCCCATTTTTGCACTTAGAGACAGCGACCTCGAAAGAAAGTGAACAAAGGCACCTGATCAAACCACTTCACAAATACAGTCATCAGAGGTGCTTTCTTTAATTCTGTGCTACTTACACTGCAGGATTCCAAATACTTTTAACTTTCTTCTTCATCCTTTATTTTCTGACTTTTTCTCCAGTGGGTACACATGATTTTTATAGTTCAGAGAATAAAATAACCACCAATAATGCTATCTAATGGGAAAAAATATTACTTTTACTTGGAAGCACATTCATAGGACCCACTGGTGGCAGAAAGGGGTGACTGGGAATTTGGGTCAACCGCAGGTGGCAGCTCCATGGATGAAAAATTTGAGTGCTGGCATTTCATGGCCAGGGTACTGTGTGGCTCCACTGCTTGCCAGATGTTTGATCTTGGGTGAAATTGTTACCTCTTTTCCTGCTCATCTGAAAGATGGAGATGAAAGCACCCCCTCTAAGGATGGCTGTGAGGATTACACCTATGTGAGGCCTTAGTACGTTCCTGAATGCTGCATGTTCTCCATACAGTCTCTAAACGTCTTTTGCATCCTACTTAGATGATGACCATCTACTCTGCTTCTGTTGTGAGAGTGTATGTTGATGAGCCCTGCAGAGAAGGACCATGTATCTCCTTCTCATCATGTGAGATGGATATTACAGGTGGATGGTTTATCCACTGAAATGCACAAGCAGACTTGGACATGAATGACAGGGCAATATGATGCCTCTCACAAGTTCAGTCCTGAGTCTCCCAGCATCATTGTTGAACCTCATTGCCTAGCACCGATGAAGACAACCTCACAAGCTCCTCTTACCCACTCTCTGCCTCACTGCAACTCTTCAGTCATGAACTCCTTTCCATGTATTCAGTTCCTGTTTTCTGTTTCAGGGAGCAAGTGCTGATGGGACCACTGTGTGGCCCCTTGGAGTGCCATTATCATTATTGACATTGGTACTCAGGACTGAGAGTTTTGTATATGAGGGAGCTGTCAAGTCACAACTATGGAACCCTTAGTGTGCATGTTCAGGAAGGTTGTCTTCACACTAAAATCCTCAGGGGCCCCCACTAAAACCTTAGAGTGTGCTGAGCATAGTTACACTGCCCCACTGTAAGAATCACTGAGGAGTGGCCATGTTCCCTTTGTCCTCCAGGCAGGTCAACCTGTCAACCACACCTAATGATAACCATCTACCTTTACTTCCATTTCTGACTACAAAACTGTATTAGTAGAAAATGATGGTCAAATGATCCACATTAGGTACCTTATGAAATATAAATATAAGGTATATATATATTTATATATATATAACACACATATATATGTATGTATATATGTATGTTACATAGTCTTTTTATTTCTATTTTTTAAACATACATTTTAGTAAATGAATAAATCTTTAGTGTAAAGCTTTATAATTATTATATCTATTATCAAGATACATATCTAGCATCCTTGAAAATTCTCTTGTGCTCTCTCCTAGTTAATATGTCCCCAAATTTTGGTTGTTTTTGAACTTGACATAAATGGAATTATAGTTTGTCCTCTTTTGTGTTTGGTTTTCTTTTGCTCAATATTATTTATATGAGATCCATCCATGTATTTGCATATATCAGACGCTTATTCTTGCTCAGTTATATTTCATTGTATGAATATAATCCATTGTATAAATATATTACATTCATTCAACTGTGGATAGACATTTGTCACTCCCAGATTTTGGTCATTACGTATAAAGTTTCTGAGATGATACTTTTTGCTCATGTATTTTGGTATACATTTCTGTTGCATGAAATATATATATTTTAAAGATATCTTGGCACACTAAATTTTAGGAAAGCATCACACAGTAACCCTGCAGTACACCTCTATGATGAGATACATTATTACATGTTCTTACATGTTATTATATGTTATTACACAAACACATCATTTCCAACTCACCTTCCATAGCAGTACCCCCAAGAAATTATCACTGGGGCAACTAAAACAGTATGGACAGGTGTGGGGAAATGCATGTAAATCCTGCATGCTTCTAAAAGATACTACTAATCTCATCCAGATGCTGTTATCAAACTAATATTGGAGAGAATTATTTTCAAAACTCATCTGCCCTTCCTGGGTCTGACACTGGGACACACCATTCACTTGTGAACCTTACCCCCTGGCCCCAAAGGACATTCTTCTAGGAAACCACAGAGTTGGCAGCTATTGTTCCAATTTCCCTACTGATGAGCCAAACAGTTAATCTGTTTTAACACACAATGCATAAAAGGTTTCATTCCCATCCAGAAGAGAGAAAGAGACACTTATAATCACTGGGCATTCATATTTGAATGACAGCTAAACATAAAGGAACATCAGCACGCAGCCATCTGGAAAAGAGCTGGTATTCTTTTGCATTATCTGTTCTCAAACCTTTAAGACAAAAGGGTCAGAGGTTGGCCAAAGACTTCCATTTAGTTAGATGCTCATTTCAAATCCACGGCCATTAATAAACATTCTGTCAGCCCCACAATAGAAGACAATCAGCTTCTCTCTCCTTCCATTTGGGGCGTTCTGAAAGACGGCCTCATAATAAACATATACATGCACACTTAGAATTACTTTATTTACCAGGATAAATTGCTTGTGCCTGCTTAGAAGGGATACATTCTTAGTTCCAGAGGAAACAGGAACCTAGTTTGTAGGAGTATTAATACACTGTAATTGCAACATTCGTTTTAATACAAAAGACAAAGTAGGCAATCAACTTGTGCTTATTATTAAAATTGCAAATTTTTTTCCCTTTTTAAGTTATTGAACGCCAACTGGAGATTCTAAATTTATTACATAAATGCTAAGGAAAACCACAACATACAAAAAGTCTCATTGCCTCTCTAAAACAAACCCTACTCTGTGTTGTATGTGTAACTTGAAAACACCCTTGAATCTGGTGAGTACTTCATGCTCAGGTTTTAGAGAAAGAATGGTGATTCAGTCCTTCCTAGAAACCAGAGATCAGATATTTTGGTGAATTTTCAGCACACGCGCGCATGAGCGCGCGTGTACGTGCATGCACACACACACACACACACACACACACTCTGATAAACATCGTCTTGGACACTTTGCTCAAGTGCTGAGTCCTAGTCTTCCTAAGAGGAAATTCTGCTCATCACCAGCTGCATTTTCCAGGAAGACAGGTTCTTTTCTTCTGCTACAATGGCCATAAGACTAGAAGGCTCCTTACCACAGGTCTCCCTCCTCCCCATCAGCAGCGCAGTCTGAACCTCATAAGCCATGTGCCCACGAGAGTGGGCCAGGCTTCCTAGTGACTGATCACTGGCATTAACACCCGTGGCATCAGCAGCCAAGGAGCGCATCCATGACCATGGTCCATACACAGCATCTGTAACACAGCATGGTCCATATATAGCATGTGTAACACCTCCTCACACGTGTTCCACCACTGCCACTATGGACTGCAAGCTTGTGTCTCCCTGGAATTCGGGTGTGGAAGCCCCAGTCCCTAGGAGATGATCCCAGAGGGTAGTTGGGGAGGTACACCGGTCAGGAGGCTGGGGTCCTCCTAAGGGAAATAGTGCCCTTGTAAGGACAGACAGGAGAGCTGCATCTTCCCTCTCTCTACCCCATGAAGACAGAGAAGCTGGCCCTCACCAGACGCCAGACCTGCCCCACCTTGATTGTGGACATCTCAGTCACCAGCACCATAAGAGCTAAATGTTTGCTGTTTATAGCATGTTTGTTAGGGGAGCCAGAACTGACTGATACCATCACCTGCTGGGCAGAGCCAGGATCCTTCCCAGTCACTTGTGAGAGAGGACTGGGGAGGGCAGAGATTTGCTCAGGGAGAAATCAACCAGTGGCAGACTAGAAACTGGGGTTCTAATTTCCAAAAGCAAGTCCTTGCCCCATCAGCCTGCTGGGCTGACGCCAGGGACTACGCTAGGTTTACTGCCCACCAGGCCTCCTGTGCCACCCTCCACCAACACACCGCTGCCACCCCTGCAAGGGTGGGAGGTGGCACTTCTGTCTCAGCACCACACCCCACCCGCAGCCTCCCATCCCCCCCCCAGGAGGCTGCAGGGTGCTGAACCCGGGCCATATCTAAGAATAGCCCTATGGGGACAGCGTGCAGACTCAGTATGTGGGCTAACTTGGAGTTGAAACAGCCTTGCTAGGACCCGACCGCAGCAACAGAAAGTTTCCTCTGCCTAGGACAGTCTAGGTCATACCTGTGGTCCAGGCATAATTATAGCACACACCTTTTTACTCCACAAAGTGCTCTAGTCTGAACAAGCCACCTGGTTGTCCTATCTGTTGTACACCTGTTTGGAGGCATCCTGGTTTTAGTCTCTCCTTATCTTCCTGTGGTCCAGGACCACCCCCTTCCCCTGCTCCCCCATGTGTGGGAAAAGGCTGAGGGTAATTAAGTATGGCTGCAGTTCTATATGGAACAATAGTTGGATGATAGGATTTAAAGGGGATTAAACACACCCAGTTGAACCTACTCCCATACCCTCCTCATTTCTTCCCTTGGCTGACATCAATTCCCACTTCAAAACCCAGCTCAGAAGGCACCTCCTCTAGGAAGCCCACCCTGATATTCCACACACTCTGCATCTTCAGAGAGGATATCTGTTAGGTGTCTCTCTTCCGCGGCACCGTGGATATCTGCCGTGTTCTCACACCCTTGCTAACCGTACCTCCCACTAGCCTGTGAGCTCTACATGGGTGAGACTGTGGCTCCTCACCTCTGTACCTTCAGAACTCCATACAAGGCTGGGCATATAATTGGCATTTAATAATATTCATTGCACAGTTGTTTAAAGCAGGGGTCTCTAGTCCCAAGGCCAGGGGTCTCCAGCCCCTAGGCCGTGGACTGGAACCAGTTCATGGCCTGCTAGGAACTGGACCACACAGCAAGAAGTGAGTGGCAGGCCAGCAAGCAAAACTACATTTGTATTTACAGCTGCTCCCCATCACTCACATTACCCTCTGAGCTCTGCCTTCTGACAGATCAATGGTAGCATTAGATTCTCATAGAAGCGCAAACCCTATTGTGAACCGCACATGTGAGGGATCTAGGTTGCACGTTCCTCATGAGAAACTAATGCCTGATGATCCTCCACCCCTTACCTCCCTGTGTGTGGAAAAACAATCTTCCATGAAACCAGTTCCTGATGCCAAAAAGGCTAGGGACCACAGGTTTAAAGTATTTTGGTCCCAAAGGCCTTGCTCAAGGGGTAGAGTTTTATGCTATGGAGGAAACAGAAGGAGGTTTCCAGGTAGGAAAGGGCCAACTTTCTTTTAGAAGAAGTTGACCTGGGGCCCTCACTCAGTCCCTGCAACCAAAAAGACTCGATAGCCGGGTAGCAGCACCTTTCTCTCACATTCCATACCAGACACATTTCCCTATCTGACACCACCCATTTTCTCTACAAGTGTCACTATCCTGTACTTATAAGAAGCTTAGAGCTTTGTCTTTTTGTTTTGCTTCAACTGCCGTGTCCCCATCTCTCACTTTACTTGGTCCTCACCACAGGCTAACTTGCCCCAGAGTACATTTCCATATTTCAGGGCTGAGATAGGAGGTAAAATAATTCTTCTAATTCTTTCAACCGCACCAGCACCTTCCTTGCCACCTAAACCAACACTCACGGTCACCCTAAATTCAAGCCCCCTTTTCATCATTGCCGATTTCTAACAACCCTTTTGATTCTTCTACCTCAAATCTTTCCTTGCTGTTCCATTCATTTGAAGCTGACCTTCTTTGAGCCAATCGAACATGCCCTCGGTACCTAGAACCTCACACGATAGCTGTATTTTGTCTTCTGGAATTGACTCTCTCTCCTTTCAAGGAATTCTAAACAAATCGAACAGAATAATTCTGATGTAATTACTGCCTTCATCTAGCTGCATCCATGCTCGAAAGCCTACACTGGCTCCAGTAACTTCAATGTCAAGTTCAAAGTTGACATAGTGACACTTGAGGCCTCTTGGTTACTTGGTCCTATTGGATTCACCCCATCTTATCAACATTGTCCTCCTTAATAAATACCATTCAGTTAGAGCAGTCTTCGGCACATAATCTACTCTGACATCTACCTGTCAAGGCTCACCTCTACCCCCGCCCTTCCCACAATTGTTTTCCAACCACTCTGCTCCTAGCACTTGTTTTGTAACACATGCTTTGCCATTTCGCCATGGAAGAGTCCTGTCCTTAGTCCATGGGTCTCCCTCGCATGAGCTCCCCTTGAGCCCACCAGTCAGACTTTTATAAAAATACTTACCTGGGTTGGGCACAAACGCTCACACCTATAATCCCATCACTTTGGGAGGCCAAGGCAGGAGGATCACTTGGCCCAGGAGTTTGAGACCAGCCTGGGCCACAAGGCGAGACCTTGTCCCTATAATAAATTTTTAAAATGAGCCAGACATGGTGGTACACATCTGCAGTCTCAGCTACTCAGGAGGCTGAGGCAGAAGGATCACATGAGCCCAGCAAGTCAAGGCTGCAGTAGCCGTGATTAAGTCACTGCACTCCAGCCTGGGTGACAGAATGAGACTCTGACTCAAAAAAAAAGGAAAGAAAAGAAAAAGAAAAAATCTTATCTGGGTTAGGCATGGTAGCTCATGCCTACAATTCCAGTACTTTGGGAAGCTGAGGCAGGAGGAGCACTTGCAGCCCAGGAGTTCTAGACCAGGCTGGGCAACATAGAAAGACTGGGCATTGTAGCATACACCTAGAGTCCCAGCTACTCAGGCGGCTGAGGCAGAAGTATCACCTGAGCCCAGAAGGTCAAGGCTGCAGTGAGCTGTGATCCCATCACTGCACTCCAGCCTGTGTCACAGAGATACAACTCAAAAACAAAACACACAAACAAAACACTTATCTGGTCTTAACATATTAAAATTTTAATCACATCTGCCATTTAAAAAATGTGACATTCTGAAAAGCTTGAGAAAAAAGAAAACCAAGGTCATGAGCCATCTAGAAATCACATTTTAGGAGGGATGTTGAAAATCAGGATTCTGCAAGTCAAGTACAGATACTCCAGCCCTCTCTGAACTCTAGAAAAAAGCCTGAAGACTTCTGCATCACCAGGGAACCAATACAGTTAATTTCCAATTGTAATCCTATGATTCTAATAGAAAAGACTTCTGTGGGGACTGTTCTTCATTTAGGAAAAGAAAGGAATAGCGTTTTTCTTTAATTTTATATATTTTTCAAGTAAACATGGGAATCTCTTTTAAGGGAAGTATTCCAAATATTAAAAGAAAAAGAAAAGCACCTTTCACCAAAGTATTTTAGGATAAGATTTAATTTAAAAGTAAAGATTAGGAACAATTGCACACACAAAAATGAAATTACTAACTCTAATAATGTAGTGCTTTGGAAAACTGTAAAAGAAACCAAAAGCCCAATGGAAATATTTGCATTTCAATTTGTGGGAAATAAAGTTTCCGCAAAAAGCAAAGTAAAAGCCCAGAGCTGAGTGCTGTTGGGGGCCCCTCTGACGATGAGCTCTTAGGCTCAGTCCCTGAATTACACACACAGGTCACCTGCTGACCCTGGGACTTCCAGCAGCCTCAGTATCAAAACCACAGTGCTGCCACAGACCAGCTCTGCCTTGTTATGTGGATGATAAACGCAGTCCATCAGCCCAGCACAGTGCTTACCCTGTTCTGCATAAAACAACCTTAAATCCCACAGGACCAAAGATCCAGGTCCAACTCACCGAAGCCAGTCTACACAGTCTACACGGCCGTATGAGAAACAATTAGCTGGCCTTCTGAATCAGACACCGAGACTTGCGATTGTGTGCTCTTTCTCCTACCTCAAATTCTAAGGGCCTCGGAGGATTAGAGGAAATAAAAGACCCACTGAGAAAGCCCAGGGCCTGCTCTTCTTCCTCGGGGCAAAACAGAACACAATTGGTTATATTTGAGCTGAATGAACTTAGTTTTAGTAGTTTGAGGCTTGACAAAATGGATTTAGAATCAGTGAAGGGTCTTTCTTCAATCCAAAACATAAAAAGCTACTTCAAGTATTTAAATGTCCTCATAAAGCAAACCAAGTATCTTCACATTTCGATTACAGAACAGCTCCGAAGTGAAAGTGTCTACCCAGTTCCATTTATCTGTGGACAACTCTTTGCCTACAATGAATAAAAACCCCCTCAAAGCAATTAAGGTAGATGAGAATAGAAAATTAAATTTTTTTCAATGATTCCTTTGCATTGTTAAATAATGCAGCAATCGGAGCAGAATTAACCATCATAAAGTAGCTTTTTATCTTCCTTATGTCCAATAAAAGATCAGATTTATCCTCCAAACATCTCTCTGACAATGAGCTTTCTGGCCTTTCTACATAAGTCCTGTTGCCTCCATCTGACTGGCATATTCTCTACCGTCCCACTGATATACCTGTGTGCTTAAAAAAGTTACACATTTGCACACACACACTGTCTCAGGTCATAAAGGGTCAGTGGCCTCCTAACACTTGATGTTTCCATTCTGTTTTTATGTTGCATTTGTGCAGTCTGCAGCCTCTGGTTTTGTGCAATTATCCAGCACCCCTGCATACCCCAGGAAGCAATCACTGCATCCTCTGGACCATAACTCCTCTGTGACAAGCAGACCATAGAAATAAAATAACCATTAGAACATGCCATCTTAATCAGCTTTGGCCACATATATTTTTAAAACAAGATAATGGCACAAAATGTTTAAAGTTTGAGATTTATATTTTATACCTAATATTAATATTTCCTGTGCTGTGTTAAAACATCAGATCGCCCAAACAACCCAATTAACTAGAGGGTAAAAGACAGGCCACACTCTGCGTCCCTGGCAGGCCATCCTCATGGACTTGTGGGAAGTGGTAGATTTATGGAAGTCATAAATTCGAGACCTCCATGTTCCTTTTGACTGCGAAAGCTATCATTAACCGCAGATTAATTCCGAAGGAAAATAAAGTCAGAACGCATTACCGGGACCTGTGGTTGGCAATTTACACAAAAGGCTAGAAATTAGAAACCAATTCTGACCCCGCCTCCACTGCTCCCTTGCTGGTTGCCTTGAGGCAACATTTAATCTCTTAGTGTTTAAGCAGCTATATCCTCAACACAGGCGCATGCATTAGTATTTAATTACTCTCGCACAGCGGTTCAGTGAGATGGGTCAAAGTAGATATGGGTCTTCAGATGGTGACCACAGCAACACCAAGCACTGATACTGGTGTCAGGGTGGTAGTGGGCTGCTGAGAGCACCCTTGGCACCTTCAGTGTCACTAGCCGGAGGCCCTTTGCTACCTTATTGATTAAAAGAGTGCCAGGTATGCGTTTATGATGGAATTAATCAGCATGTCATTAGGAAGGAAATATGGTGCTGTATTTATCTTAATAAAGCACCCTTGATGGCATGGGGCTCATTATCCAAGTCTAAAGAACGCTGCGCCCTACAGGGGAGCCGTGTAGGAACAGCGGGCTAGCGCAAAATACTTGGCCCATCAGGCAGAACAAATAAAGAGCCATAGACAAGAATTCCATTTTTCTTTTAAAATGCCTTTAAATGATACAGTAAGGCGAGGCCTGTCATCTCATATGCATACTCGAGATCATCTGGCTTTAGGCAATCTATCTGGAAAGGAACCAGTCCTCAGAGGAGCCAATGTTTCAGATTCGCCACAGAGCAGATAGCTGATGGGCCTTTTAAAATTATATGGACTTTAAACAGAAAGGCTGTAAAAATGTAAACATGCAGAATGTGAAAGACACATTAACTGCCACAGAAAGGAAAGATGAATGAAAACGTGCAAGTTTACGTTCAAGCAGCCCATAACCCTTCCCATCACACGACTTATGAAAATGAACCTGAAAAATTATCTGCTTTGATATGGCTGCTAAAAAAAAAAGCAAGGCCAGTAGCAGTGGCTCACACCTATAATTCCAGCACTTCAGGAGGCTGAAGTGAGAGGATTGCCTGAGCTCATGAGTTCAAGACCAGCCTGGGCAACTTGGCAAGACCTCATCGCTACAATAAATCAAGAAAAATTAGCTGGGTGTTATGGCACATGTCCATAGTTCCAGCTACTTGGAAGACTGAGGCAGAAGGATCATCTGATCCCAGCAGGTTGAGGCTGTGGTGGCTGTGAGCATGTCACTGCACTCCAGCCTGGATGACAGAGTGAGACTCTGTCTCAAAAAAAATTTAAAAAAGCAGTTCTCTTCCTGCTATGGTTTGAATGTGATCCCTCCAAAATTCAGGTGTTGAATCGGAGTGGCCAGTGTAACAGCAGTAAGAGGGAAGGCCTCTGGGAGGTGACTGGGGAGTAAGTGGATAGAAGGGCTTCATGCAGCATTGTGCTAGCCTATCCTTCTATTCTGCAAGGACTTGGTGTCCCTACCCTTCAGAGGACACAGCCCTCACCAGACAACCCAGTCTGCTGGCACCTTGACCTTGGACTTCCCAGCTTCTAGAACTGTGGGAAGTAACTTTCTGTTCTATTTTGTTACAGCAGCACAAATAGACCAAGACACTCTGCTACCTATGATTTAAGGAGACCCTCCTTCAAGAGAGCAGTGTCCAGATGGAGTTCTCCAAGGATGAACCCTCAGAGTCTTGGAAAGACTGTGGGGCTAGGCACCATGGCTTGTTCCAGGGCCTTCCCTCCTCGGCCCTGCAGGAAGCCACACTTCCCAGCAGGTCTGGCCAATATGCTGGTAGAGACCAAAGGGTCTAAAGGAAGGTGTGAAGGCAGGGCACCCCCTGCCCCCACTTCAGGTGATGTCTCAGTTCCATCTACAGTCTTGGCCCCCACCAGGCTTGTCTCCCACCACCACCCTGGCCCAAGCCCCCTCCAAGACTGTCCCAGCTTCTGGGACTCAGAAACAGCACGTGTCCCTGTCATTCTCCAGCCCTGGGATGCTGTTACCACTTCCCGCTGCTAGTCTGGGCTGCCTCATGGTTTGGCATCACTCTAGTACCACCAACATGGACAATGCCCTGCTTCTAATTCCCTTTTTCTGTAAGTTCTGCTATGATAGCTTCTGTACCCTGAGCTAAGAATCAGAAGACCTTTGTTTATTTGATCCTGTCTTTGCTATTAAACCACGAAATCTTGGAAGAATTCATAATATCTCTAGACCTAAACTTCTTCTTCTCTAAAATGAGGGACTAGAGATTTTAAAATCCCAGTGTCTACATCATAGCCCACAGGAGTTAAATCAGAATGTCTGAGAGCAGAAGCCAGGCAGAACAAATAAAGTACAGTGTACAATTTCATTTTTCTTTAAATATGCCTTTATATGATACAGCAAAACAAGACCTGCCATCTCATGTGCAGCAACGTTTGAGGGCCATTGCACTGGGGCACTAGGATGGGTACTTGTGTATTCCTGGATTTTCTAGAATTTCCTAAGACAGTAGGTTTAAGGATTGCCTGAGCCCAGAGGTTTGAGACCAGGCTGGGCAATATAGCGAGATCCTGTCTCTACAAAAATTAGCCAAGCATAGTAGTGCATGCCTATAATCCCAGCTACTTAGGAAGCTCAGATGGGGGGATACTTTGAGCCCAGGAGGCCAAGGCTGTGGTGAGCCATGATTGTGCTACTGCACTCCAGTCTTGGATACAGACTGAGACTCTGACTCAAACAACGACGACAACAACAACAAAAAAATACTGTCATGAGGGTAAGGTGGGGGAATATAACATCTAAGAGAAAAAGTGGTATGCAGTCATCTCGGCTGTTGGCTATTAGGGGCAAGCAAGCAAAGCTACCTCTCCTTTCCAGTCCTTCATGCCCACACCAGGGTCTATGCTGGACAGAGGGGAAGGAGGGGTTGTTCTACCCTCAAAGCTAATCTGAAGAGCCAGAGATTCCAGATAGGTTTGACCCTGTGCTGGAGGTAGGTTTTGTGGTAATTATTAGCATTTGTTTAGTCTGGAATTGCACTGCCACATTTAAATGCTCAAATTAATCACTTTGGCTGGTTCAGCTGGAATCCTACCTCTCCAACTGTCCGGGTCACAACATTTCCAAGATCTCCGATGAGACCAAGAACCACAGAGCCAGTTTCCTTAGATGAAGCCAAACTCACTCCTCTTAGAAAACTGTGTCAAGGGCTTTTCTTCCAGATCTGGGTCCATTGGCCTCAGCACAGCTCTGCCCCTGCCACTCCTGGCATGCTGGGAGCCACTGATCCTGACCCCAGGCTGCCTCAGTCCATGAGCTCTGTGACCAGGGGCAGGATACCTCGGTTGCCCTGGCTGTCCTGTCTGCGATGGTTATAGTAACACCAACCCCATGAGATCACTGCAAGGATTAAATGAGGGCGTCTTAAAGCCTCTAGGTGGTACCTTTCAGGGAAGTGTCATGATTATTCTTGTTGTTGATGATGAGGATGATGACAATTATGGTTTCCTCCACAGCCTGCCCTAAAGGGCACACTTTCACCTAAGCTGGTTCTCAACCTGGAACACTCTAAAGTTTCTCTTAACACAAGATCCGGTTTAGAGACGACCTCCTCCCTGACAGCCTTTCCTGTCCTGGGTCCCCTCAGCACAAAGGAGATACTACCAAGTAGATGGTCATCTCTGCGATGCTCCAAGAATCTTAAGCTGACAGGTATACTATGACAGGCTTCTGCCCTGTTGTTTGAATGAATCATATCTTCCCAGGTGATGACCTCTCTCATGAAACCAACATCTAGAAACTTCCCACTAAATGGGGCATTAAGTCAAGTTTTTAACCATGACTTGTAGAAACATCCACAAGCAGCAAACTATCAGGACAAAGATGACACTTTTAACCGCTTAGGGGAAAAGGCCAGACTTCAAAGACACAATCTGAATTTTTGTAGCCTATTTAGTTCCTAAAGTTTTGCATCATTAGAGATGAGGTGATAAATCAGGCACCCAAATATTACATCAGTATGACAAACTAGCTTACATCCTTCTCATGAGACAAGAATTACTCATGCCCAAACCTCTCCAGTGAAGACGTTACCTGCCGTGTTCTGAATTCTGGCAGAAGCTGTCTTTTATGAAGTCACTCTTGTACAACACAAAAACATCATATACAAAGAAACATTCATACAGATGTTCAGAGATGCACAGTCTACTAACACCTGAAACCCAGCTGCATGGGTATAAAGATCTTCAACATTCTGGAATGTGAAAGGTAAGTTTGGGTTCGGCTCAACTCCACTCTCTTTTCACTCTTCAGCCTAAAAAACCTTTTGCAAAACTTTACACTAAAGGTATCAGCTCCTCCAAGAGGAATGGCACAACACAAACAGATCTTAACAGGGCCCCTCAACTCGGCACTACGGACATTTGGGGATGACAAGTCTTTTGAATGGAGCCGCCCTCTGCTTGTGGATGTCTAGCGGCATTCCTGGCCTCAGTTCAGCAGATGCCAACAGATCCTTCTCACCAGCTGTGACAACCAAATTGTCTCCAGACAGGGCATAATGACCCAAGGACAAAACCACCCCTGTTGAGGGCCACAAGTCTAAACACATCGTCACTCTTTGCAAACCATCATTTAAAAATGAGAAAACTCTCCAAGAATTGGGGCTATGTCGCTCTGAAAAAAAAGAAAATATCCAGGCAGAAATCCTGGCTTGAATCCCCAATATCCCGGAGTCCTTGTGCATCCTGAGTAGGATGGGCTGGGCTTGGAGCCTGCCCTGTACCTTCCTAGGGGTGGGCGGTGGGCCAGGAGCTGACCCTCTATGCCCCAGAGCTCTAATGTACAAAAAATGATGATGACAGTGAACATCTCCTGGAACTGTGTGAGGACTAGACAAATTAACATGTGGGAAATGTCTAGAAAGTGCCAGGCACACACTAAGCATTCACTAAATGCCAGCTATTCCTATCATCATGTCATCCAAACCCTCTGCACCTGCATCCTCCTCAGTCACACAGTCAAGATTCACAGTATTCATGGTCCTTCACAGAAAGAGTGCCACACAGTAGTAATAAATATTTGTTGGTGCGAGCTGCATTATAAAGATATGTTAATAAGTTATTTTGATTTCTCTAGTAGAGCTAAAGCAATACACCCTGATCAATTTGAGAAGCCCCTTACCCCATATTACTCTAAGAAAAAGGATAATTCATGGACTTGGACATATTATGAATGTGGGTATGGATAGATAGATAGATAGAGAGACAGATGGATAAACAGACAGGCAGACAAATATCTTTCAAGTGTTTTTTCAAATTTTAATATTCTCATAGCAGAACTGTGAAGCTAATGGCCAAGTCAGCACAAGAGAAAAATAGCCATTAAAAACACTGTCCGGCTTCTGACACAGAATAGTCACTCAACATATATTAGTTACATTTCTTATTGCTATTCTGCTCCATAACCAATGACCACAGCCCATCCATGACCATGGCCCAGACACACCATAAGGGAAGCAGATCACAGCTTGCGGATGACACAGAGATGCCCACCCCTGCCCCAGGAAACCACACGTGTTGGGGTTGGGGTGGGGGTGAAAACGAGATACGTGTATGGTAGGCAAGGGTTACCGGGGCTCTACTATACAACACAGCCACATGCAAGCATATGCATTTGCACACACATACATAGATACACACATGCTGCCACCATGCTGAGAACCCCTGGCCTATAGCATCAGCCTGAGATATGAAGAGTTAACATTACTTTCAACTGAAAAATGAGTTTGCTGCAGCAATATGTGGGTACCTATTGATTTACAAAACAAATGCTGCTGTATGAAAAGTAAATGTAGATACCACTCCCCTCGGCTCCTTCCCTCCTGCCTGAGACACAAGTGCGTGTGTGCCTCATGCCCAGGATGTCTGTGGAAAATCAGTGTTGCACAGCCAAGGTAGCCCTGTCCCTAGAGCCAGCAGCACCCCAGTTGCCAGGGAGCAGCAGGTCTGTACTAATCACTCTCTTTAAGGCACCTCAAGCTACTGTGTAACTTTTTTTTTGAGTTGGGATTTCACTCTATTATCCAGGTTGGAGTGCAGTGGCACAATCCTGGCTCACCGCAGCTTCCACCTCCTGGGCATAGTGATCCTCCCACCTCAGTCTCCTGAGTAGCTGGACTACAGGTATGCACTACCCTGCCCAGCTATTGTTTAAAATTATTTTTTGTGAGCCGGGCTCGGTGTCTCAGCCTGTAATCCCACGCCTTGGGAGGCTGAGGTGAGTGGATTGCCTGAGCCCGCGGGTTCGAGACCTGCCTGGGCAACTTGGCGAGCACTCATCTCTACAATAAATCAAAAAATTAGCCGGGCGTGGTAGCGCGTGCCTGTAGTTCCAGCTACTTGGAAGGCTGAGGTGGAAGGATCGCGGGAGCCCAGCAGGTCGAGGCTGCGGTGGCCAGGAGCGGCCACTGCACTCCAGTCTGGGTGACAGAGTGAGACTTCAACTCAAAAAAAAAAAAAAAAAAGTATTTTTTGTGGAGACAAGGTTTTGCTTGTTATGTTGCCCAGGCTGGTCTCAAACTTCCGGGCTCAAGTGATTCTCCCACCTTGGCCCCTGCAAAAAGCTGGGATTATAGGCATGAGCCTCCATGTCCAGACTACTGTAAAACTTTAAAAAGAATCAAATGTTCAAAAATCAGACCAAAGGCTAGATGGTGTCAATATTCCCACTCGTTGTAAGATTCTAGCTAAGACTTGAGTTACTCTGAAATAAGAGAGGCTGGGGTAAGGGGGCTCAGAAGGAGGAAGAAAAGAAATGCAACCTGAAAACCTTATAGTAGAGAAATACAATATTTGAATAATAGTCGATTAACATGCCAAGACCTAAGAGCCATGTATGGAGGCTCCCTGCAGCAAGGCCACAGCACCTGAGAGGTCTAATAACAGGACAGAAACAGCAGACCTGGATGTCCTTGGGCCTGGTAGCCAAGAGGCCACAGAGATGAGGTCTCAAGAAATGACAGGAACCCCCAAGACCACAAGCTGAACCAACCAGGTGAATATGATGTTAAGTCAGCACAGTCACTCTCGGCCTTCAACACTGTAGGACACTCGCTCCTAGCTGTCTGGATCACTGGGGAGCCTCAGAGAACACCAGAAGGAGAGTAGGCAGGGCCTCATACCCCCAGTGGAGGTGACCCAGCTTCAGTTCATTCTACACACAAGGCAAGAGGAAACACAAGTTCCTCTGGGTGTCCTCATGCTACACGGAGGATGGCAACAAGAACTGCCTCTGAGCGTCCGTAGGTTTTGGGGGTCAGTGACCTACACGTTCTCTTGAACTGAAAGGGATCCTACACATCACATTTTCCAAGCTATTTAGATAACTTTTAGGTTCTTTACAACAGAACTTAGGTTTTCATGGGAGTGGATTTATGTCTAGAATTTTTAAAGCAAGATGCTCACCTTAACTGCTAATCAATTGCCCTTTAAAACCAAGAACAAGTTCATGGCTGGGCACAGTGTTTCACACCTGTAATCCCAGCACCTTGGGAGGTAAAGGCGGGAGGATTGTTTGATGCCAGGAGTTCAAGATTAGCCTGGGCAACATAGTGAGACTTTGTCACTATCTAAAATAATAATAATAGTAATAAAATAATAAAGTCAAGAACAAGTTCATTTAAAGAGTAGCATTAAGAGACACACCCTAGGTAACCCCCTCAGGTCCCCTCCCACTGTGGGAGCTTTTCTGTCCTCTCAATAAATTCTGTTTTCTCAAAAAAAGAAAAAGAGAGACACACCCCAATGAATGACCATTTCATAATTTTAGAAACTTGCATATCTAACACCATTCAGACCATAATGAAACCATGTACGCTTCAGTCTTAGTTAAGTTATATTTGGTGGACAGCTCAGAACCAGTTCTTGTGAAACTGCAGAGTCTTCTTGTGGCTTACAACTGCTCCTGTGACATCCAGAAAGAACATCAATAAACTGAACATAATTCATCAAGGAAATCCAGTAAGTGGAGTCATCCGAAGAGCAGAGAACTGGAACTTGGGAAAACAACTTCTCCAAGTAAAAAGATAATGAAAATAACAAGGGACTAAGGAGGTTTAGTAAAGAGTGTGTTGATTTATACACTCATGTGTCTGCTCAACAAACCTCCAAGTAAAAACCATATGTTGGGTTTCAGGTAGGTACCAGGATAGACCCCACCACTGGCACAGCTGAGTCCATGTGAGAAATGCGGACATTACACTGCACATATATGTCCACTGCTAACGTGTGTCCAGCACCATGCAAGCACTTTATAAACATGATCTCACTTAGTTTTCCACAGCAACCTCATGATCCCATCTTACTGATGAGGAAACTGAGGCACAGTGGGTTCATGCCTGTAAACCCAGCACCTTGGGAGGCCTAGGTAGGAGGATTGTTTGAGCCCAGGAGTTCAAGAGTAGCCTGGGCAACATAGTGAGACTTCATCTCTATCTAAAATAATAATAATAAAAATAAAAATAATATCAAGAACAAGCTCATTTGAAGTATAGCATTAGGAAACATACCCCAAGATTGCAAGCTACCCAAGTTCACACAACTAGCAAAACGTAGAGCCTGTATCTGAACCTAAGCAATCTTGCTCCAGAACTCCCACAACTGACAATGGGGCTCTACTGCCCTTCCATGCTGGGGTGTCCCTGTACCAGAGTGGAGTCTCAGGCCACTGTGTAAAAACCAAGGATCTCAACCTCTCCTGGATGTGAGTGTCCACACAATAGAAGAATATCCAAATTGCCCATAAAGGAAAAAGATCATTTTATCAAAGCCAGATAGGTAAAAACACAAAATGTACATATTCAAGCAAACTTACTATGAAGAGCATATGAGAGAGCTGCTAACTGAGTTCTGTAAAAAAACTTTTGTCATTCTTTTTTTCCAAGTCAGTGTTTCACTCTGTCATCCAGGCTGGAGTGCAGTGGCATGCTCATGACCACCGTAGCCTCAACCTGCTGGGCTCAGACAATCCTTCCACCTCAGCCTTCCAAGTAGCTGGAACTACAGAGGTGCACCCCCATGACCAGCTAATTTTTTTTTTAATTGTAGAGATAGGTCTCACTATGTTGCCCAGGCTGGTCTCAAACTCCTGGGCTCAGGCAATCCTTTCGCCTCAGCGTCCCAAAGTGGTGGGATTACAGGCATGAGCCACCATGCCCCGCCCATCATTCCTTTTTGTTGTCGTTTGTTTTTGGGTTTTTTTTGAGTCGGAGTCTCACTCTGCCGCCCAAGCTGGAGTGCAGTAGTATGCTCACAGCCACCACAGCCTCAACCTGCTGGTCTCAGGCAATCGTTCCGCCTCAGCCTTCCAGGTAGCTGGAACCACAATCATGCGCCACTATGCCTGGCTGATTTTTTTATTTGTTGTAGAGGTGAGGTCTTGCTCAGCCTGTGGCAATCCTCAGGCAATCCTTTCGCCTCTGCCTCCCAAAGCACAGGATTATAGGCCCCATCATTTATCTTAAAAAGAACAGAAATAGAAATACAGCCTTTGGTGATTTATAGATTGTTTTTGTTTCTAGTAAACAGTTACTAATGCAATGGGGTATCTTTCTAGTACCATGGTTCTTAAATAGCTGTGCACAACAACCAAACAAACAAGCAAAAATCTGTAATAAAGTCACAGCCCTGAACCTATACACCCACCAAGGGATAAAGCCCAGGGAAAGATGCCCTGATGCAGAGTCTCCAGCCAGCTGACCAACCTCTCGTGGTGGCCTCTCAGTCACACTGGAAACTCCATAAGGCAGTAGGAAGAGGAATCAAGAGAGGGTTCTGTCCTGGCCCAGTGGAACATCAGGGACAGGAGGACTGGGAAGGAGCTACAGTCACAGTCAGGCAGCCACAGATCTTAGCAGGAGCCACAAAGGTATGCTGAGATTCTGAGTACAAGAAAGAGGTGGCAAGACGAAAGGCAGAGGCACGGCTAGGGACAGTGACCTGTGTCTTGATGTTTCAGCACTCGAGGGCACCAGGGAACCTGACAGCATGCTGCCCAGATCAGGGACAGCCAGGGTGCTGAATCTGTCACTTACTAAGTATGTACCACACAAAAATCCTGTGCTAGCTGAGCCCAGAGCAGAGAGGGAGGGTGTGACTGGTAGGGACACCTCCACTAGAAAAGGACAGACACGTGGACATCTCTTCCATGGTGCTGCTGACTGATGGCAGAGGCCTCAACCTAAGTCTCCATGACATCATTGCTGAGGCAGGAAGAGAACCCGGCCCCAGCCTCCTCCAGCGGCTGTGAGCATCTGATGAGATCATGCAAATACACTGCCTGGAGTTCAGTAAGGATCACTGGGAGTCAGGAATCATTACCACTGCCACCATCAATATCACTGTCATTGTTTTGCCCACAAAGAAGCCGACATTCTAGTGGAAAAGACATCAAGAGTGAGAACTAACACAGAGCAGGACGGAGTCAGCAGGGTCAATGTCAGAGCCTCCGAGTCCTCAGGCCCAGCACATCTAGGTGGGCAGGACTCAGCAGGACTGTAAGGGTGGATGGATGGGATTGTACCTTGTACCATTCCACTCCAGTGAGGCTATCCTCGGTCATCCATGCTGACACACGGTCTCTGTGGCTTCATCCCCAGACAGCATTGAAGTAGTGAATTAAGATAGCAAAGAATTTCGTTTCACCTCTCCCAGAAGGCCCTCTAAAATTTCACCTCCCCAGGGTGTGGTCATATCCAAGGGCCACAGTGCTTTATAACAGATGTACCCCACCAGACAGGATTATGACTTCCTGTAACAGGGTAAGAACCACATGACATCATTACTGTATCTCCATTGGCTTCCACAGTATCTGAATCATGTTTGTCAGCACATGAATACTGGCTACATAAATGAATAGTTGACTTTATAATTTATATTAAAATTTAAACAGCTGTCTGAAGTATTTACCTATTAAATACAGCCCCTCAAAGGGCCAAATAAACAAGATATTGTCAGGAAATAATACACACTTGCTGTATTTACAGAAATATTTCCAATAAATGAATTAGATATCTATGTATCTTTTTTGACTGGCTTATGATGCAGTCTTCAAACATTGGTCAAACAGCCCCTTTAACCACGGGTCAGATGTATCGTGATGAACATCCTTTAATGTCTTGGGTTAAAACACCCAGAAGGTCTAGGGAGCCAGCGATGGTGGTGGCAGCTGCTCTCTCCCGGGATGGGGAGCCCTCCAGCCTGGTCCTTCTTCCCAGAATAGGGAGCACTCCCGCCTGGTCCTTTCTCCAGAATAGGGCTCCATCCAACCTTATCCTTCCTCCTGGGATGGGGAGCCTTCCATCTTGACTCTCTCTGGCTGCTTCCTCCCAGAATGGAGAACCCTCAAGTCAGGCCCTCTCTGGCTGTTTCCTCCCAGGATGGAAACCCCCCAAGCCTAGCCATCTCTGGTTGCTCCCTCCTGGGATGAAGACTACCTCAGCCGGGCCCTCTCCTCCGCTCCCTCTCCACAACAGTGTTGGCTACCCTCCCTTCCCCTGCCCCATACCCTTCTCTTCATACTCCTTCAAGCTTCTCTTTTATCCTCTCGAGTCCCTGGCTCCCATAGAAATGAAACAGGGAAGCTGGGCACCCCCACCTTAGGAAGCTTTCATCTTGGAAACCATCTCCAGCCAAGAAAAGTGTTCTTTTCTTTCTGGCCAGAAATCTGACAAAGAGCTTTGTTCTCTGCATAAGCAACCACTAGCACTTCTGAACTCTTGGCTTTCCTTTTCGCTTCCCTTCCCCAACCCTGCGGCAGGACTAGATCTACGGAGTGATTCAAAGACTGATCTCGGAGACATGGTATTTCCTTTCAGCGTAGAGAATAAAGTTTTGCGAACACCCCTGTGTTCTCTGCAGCGGTTCACAGTGACTCACCCTCACAGTCACACCCACATGTAGCCCAGCAGTAACAACTACAAACACAGCATTTAATTCAGAACAGTAACAAAATACCATGGATCTAAATCTCTATCCATTTTTGTGACAATATTTCAAGGCTTATAATTATGTGATCTGAACTAAAGTTTATGCTCCAGCTCCTCATTCACTCATATACTTTATTAGGTGCTTTCTCTATATACAGTGCTATTTGAGGCATTATAGTAAACTAAAACAAACAGAACAAAACATTTTGTTTTCAAAAAAGGGTTACCATTCAAATACCGAGATGAGATATGCATATCTCACCCACAGGTTCTCACTCATAAGTGGACCTTGAACAATTATTGTAATACTATAAGAAAGGGATTGGCAGTAGTGGGAAACTGCCAGGGGAGGGGGGCACACCTCATCAACAAGGGTACCAGCATAATGAGCATTTGTATGCCTAACCCTGAATTGTACCCCACATCTTTAAAATTTAAAATTAAAAAAAGAGAGAGATGCATACCTCAGAAAAATTCATTTCCCAAATAAACTTAAGGGGCAAACAAAATTTCAAGGGCTTAAACCTATGAAAGGGGGAGGAAAGTATCATGAGAAACTGAGAGCTCAGAAATTACTTGTATGTAAATACGCACTGATGATTATAAACGAGTCATCAATTCATCATACTACATCATAATAGGCCCCTAAAAGACCACTCCTTGACAGTGCGCAGAGGTCAGTCCATGGAAATGTGTGTTGAAAGTAATAAATCGGCACTCAGAAACATTTTCCTGGCTAGGAATGAGCCTGGAGATAGGTGACTCTGTGCTCGAGGTCCTGAGAGTTTAAGGGCCTTGTCCACGGCTACTAGTTCAAACTCATGGAAGAGCGTGGGCTCCCCTGGCCCTGCACACAAGTCCAGCACATTCCCCAAAGCCCTACGTGGATCTTTTTGACTTTCTTTGGCAGCCAGTCTAAGTTGCCGAGTTTTCTACTCAATATTGCCTGAAGTCATAGAAATAAAGTATACAGAAATCAGAACTGATGCCAGAAGGATTTAAGCACCTCAGGTCCCTGTTTGATCTCCTTTTTTTCCTACTTTTAGTTCATCCTGTGGTCTGGTCCCAGGTAAATCTACCTAAAAGACTGCTGCAAAAGTGTCATGATCCCTGCCCTCCCAGGCTGTGAAATAAAACTCCTATCTCAGCAATCGAGAGTCTCAATGTTTTTGAAAGGTCCCCAAGCCACAATGTTCTCAGCTACCTGTCCTCAGAGACTGAGCCCTGCTTCCACATAGAGGGATGTCATCCTGACCAGGGCACAGGAAATGTCAAGCTCCACTCTACTCACTGTTTTTGGTTAGGCAACCGTAGAAGGCAGAACAAAGAAGCATACTTGTCTTCCCAACACCAACCCTAAAGGTGAGACATGGCCCAGCCTCATTAAGAACATGAAGCTGGCTGGGCTCGGTGGCTCAGCCTGTAATTCCAGTGTTTTGGGAGGCCGAGGTGAGTGAATTGCCTGAGCCTGCGGGTTGGAGACCCATCTGGGCAACTACAATAAATCAAAAAATTAGCCGGGCGTGGTAGCGCGTGCCTGTAGTTCCAGCAACTTGGAAGGCTGGGGCGGAAGGATCACCAGAGCCCAGCAGGTTGAGGCTGCTATGGCCGAGAGCGGCCACTGCACTCCAGTCTGGGCGACTGAGTGAGACTCCAACTCAAAAAAAAAAAAAAGGAACGTGAAGCTGACTGGACTCAATGGCTCACACCTTTATTTTTTTGTTGTTGTTTTCATTTATTTATTATCTTAAATATGTGGGGTACAACTCAGGGGTAGGTATACAAATGTTCAGTATGCAGGTACCCTTGTTGATATGTGTCCCCACGCCGGCAGTTTCCCACTACTGTCAATCCCACCCCAGCTGTCCCCTGGCAGTTTCCCACTACTGCCAATCCCTTTCTTACAGTATTTCGATAGTTGGTCAAGGTCCACTTATGAGTGAGAACATGAGGTACTTGGTTCTTTATTTCTGTGACTCAGTATTATAGACTCTACTTCCATCCGAGTTGCTGCAAAGTTCATAATTTTGTCCTTCTTTATGGCTATGTAATATTTCATTATGTATAAGTACCACATTTTTTTTATCCAGTCCTCTTTTGCTGGGCAACATGATTGGTCCCATGTTTTTACTATTGTAAATAATGCTGCAATAAATATGCATGTGCAGGTATCTTTTTCAAAGAGTGATTTGAGTTCCTCCAGGTATATTCCCAGTAGGGAGATTGTGGGGTCATAAGGAAGGTCGAGTTTTAGATCTTTTAGGAATTGCCACACTGTTTTCCACAGAGGCTGTACTAATTTACACCCCCACCAACAGTGTAGAAGTGTTCCCTTTTCGCCACATCCTCTCCAGCATCTGTTGTTTTTTTGAGTTATTGATGATGCCCATCCTGACTAGAGTTAGGTGGTATCTCAGTGTGATTTTAATTTGCATTTTTTTGATGACTAGTGAGGCTGAGCATTTTTTCATGTATCTGTTGGCTGCTCGTATGTCTTCCTTATTATAAAGCTACAATAATCAAAACAGCCTGGTATTGGTACATGAACAGGCATACAGACAAACAAAACAGTATAGCGATTCCAGAAGTAAAACATCAATTTCTCAACAAACTCATCTTCGACAAAACCTCCACCATCAACCACTGGGGTGAGGCGAACCTATTTAGTAAATGGAGCTGGGAAAATTGGCTGACCACATGCAGAAGATTAAAATAAGACCCCTACCTATCACAAAAATCAACTCTAAATGGATCAAAGACCTAAATGTAAAACCTCAAACTATAAGAACCTTAGAAAATGCAGGAGAAACTGTTATAGAAATTCGAACTGGCAACCAATTCCTGATTAAAAAAAAAACAAAAACCCAAGTGTCCATGCCATAAGAGATAAGACAGACAAGTGGGACCCTATCAAACTAACAAGCTTTTGCAAAGCCAAAGAAACCATTGAGAGAACGGGGAGACAGCCCATAGACTGGGAAAAAATATTTGCCAACTATATATCTGACAAAGGCCCAACATCTAGGATCTACAAGGACCTCAAACGTGCCAAAAAGAAAAAAACAAACAGCCCCATTACAAAGTGAGCAAAAAGTATGATAGACGCTTCTCAAAAGAAGACAGATGTGCAGCTCACGCCTTTAATCCCAGCATTTTGGGAATCTGAGGCAGGAGGACTGCTTGAGCCCAGGAGTTGAAGACCAGCCTGAGCAATATAGTGAGACCCCATCCCTACAAAAAATAAGAAACTCAGTTGAGTGTGATGGCATGTGCCTGTAATCCCAGCTACTTGGGAGGCTGAGGTGGAAGGATTGCTTGAGCCCATGAGGTTAAGGCTGTGGTGAGCCACAATATTGCCTCGCAAGTGCACTCCAGCCTGGGCAATCCAACTCAAAAAAAAAAAGGCCGTTTCTGTCATACACATACCCCTCAGCTGTGCTGCCTCTCGGGAGTGATGAACCAGACACTGTGCAGGCTAAGCCTATCTCACTCTGAGTACAAACAGCTCTCACTCCATGGATTTGAGTCACTCTTTATTGCATTCTTTGTTGTTCTGTAATCTTGATCTGTAACATCTCATTCCCTTTAGACTTGACCTTCCCAGAAGAGGCCCCAGTATTTTCACTCTATCAGCATTGATCAGAAGACAAGACTCCATCACTGGAACCTCTGCCCTTAAGAGTCTTTTTTTTTTTTTTTTGGCATGATCACAGTTCACCACTGCCTTGACATCACGGGCTCAGGAGATCCTTCTGCCTCAGTCTTTTGAGTAGCTTAGTCTACAGGCACACGCCATCATACCTAGCTAATTGTTTTATTTTTTGTAGAGGAGAGCTCTTGCTATGTTGCCTAGGCTGGTCTCAAAATTCCCAGGCTCAAGCAATCCTTTCACCTCAGCCTCCCAAAGTGCTGGGATTATAGGTGTGAGCCACCAAGCCTTGCCAAAAAACACCCTTAAGGATCATCTCAGGGGCTTGAAGAAGCCTTCCCCAAGCCACCCAGCCACTCATGCCCAGAGCACACTGGGCTCTTCTCTTCTGGTACTAGAATTCTGAGATCCTGAGATGAGGAGCAATATTTTATCTTTGTATCTGTGGACCTCGCAGGGCATCTAGCTTCCATAAATAATTACTTGAATTATGCAAAATTTGAAAAAGCAACAGTGCATCATATAATCAGTATTTCAAAGACAATGCTAACACTCAAAGTAAAAAAATAAAGCATGACAGTAACAAAGTAACTTATTTATTGAGCAACTAGTATGCACCAGGTGTGAGCCACCACGCCTGCCCTGCTCTGAGGGTTTCACAGTCCCATCACAAACTTTACCACACACTTAAAAATCTCTACTCAACATTGAAGCCCAAACAAGAGACAGCATGGCCTATGTTGAGGAGAAAGGCTCTGTCTCATGCCATGCTGATAATACGTGACATTGTGATCTCTGTGGAACAGCAGCAGGTGGCTGATATGCACAGAGACCTTCCCACATGAAGCATCATCTCCCAATGTTTTTCACAAATACGTAGTTTTTTTTACTGGACTATCCCCACCACCACCTGCTGATTTTCATCATCATTGCAGTCTAAAGCAGCATTCACCACTGCAGGCCACATGAGGTTAAAGCCAAAGGCAAGAATCAAGGTTTTCCTCCAGTCATTGTTAGTTACATACACCATGTATCTTATTACGGCAACTGTCCACATAAACAAAATGGCCGCAAGCAAGAAGCTGTGCAAGCCAGCCAACTGGCCTTATGAATAAGGGAGGTCAACTTCCAGGACAACACAGCCACATTCCCCAGTCGACAGTCCTGTTGGTTCTGTCACCTGCTTGATGATTACTGCTCTGTTAACACATTACTTGTCATTTTAATTAGATATAATATTATTTAAACATCTATACTATTCAAATCTACTCTGTGAACAAGAGCTTAAAGAAAAGCATCATGGCTTTTAAACAACATCTAAATCAAAGTAAAGAGATGTCAAACTATAAAGATAAGTGATCACAACCTTTGTTTGATTTCTTACAAATAAAAGATATGAGCTGTACACATGGAGAAAGGTAGCGATATTTACAGCAGCTCTCGTCAAGAGTGTCGAAATATGCAAACTGTGCAGTAAAATCAGAACAGGCGGGTCTGCTCTGACCTCGGAGAGGCTGGGGTTCTGATCATCACATCTAATGCTCAGTGCACGCCTGACGGGAAAAAAAGAAACACTCTTATGGAAATATTGATGTTTTGGTATATCATTTTAAATAAAGATATAATTGAATTATAAAATACAAGATAATATGCCTAACTTTTGTTGTAATTGTTTTCATTCATGAAATTTCAATCATTTCTTGTGATCATCTAATCCCATGAAAACTGCTTTGCTGATTTCTTTCTGAGCATACTAACAGTGAATGTCCAAAATGCCAACTGGTGTCCTAACAATATACTTTAAATGTTTCAAGTAAGTGTTATAAACGCTGCTTCAGAGAAATCTGTTAACATGAAGACTGATCTGCACACCCTCCTTAGATGATCTTAAAAATAATTTAAGAAAATTAACAACAGACTTAAAATATTTCTGTTGTCAGAAAAGCACGATTTATTTCTACCTTCTGCTGCCAGTCCTAAATAGATTCCCAGTCAATGGCAAAACATTCTTCTTTCTCAACTTTAATTCCATGGCAACTGATTTGTTAATTCCTTTTCTGCTGTTGTTAAATAAAATCTTTGGTGTAGAGTGTGAAAAAAATGCTTTTAAGTTCTCAGTAAATAGATTTGTAAATCAAAAGAAAGAGCTATTTTCCCACCTATAGAAATAGTGCCTGGATTAGCTGTGAACATATTTCTCCCATCTAAGTACTAACCAAGCCCGACCCTGCTTAGCTTCTGAGATCAGACGAGATCGGGCGTGTTCAGGGTGGTATGGCAGTAAACTGGACATGTTTCTAATGCTACATTCAGTGAGTTCTCCAAGTATGGTCTATGAACTCTTGCAAGTTCCAAAGCCTTTCAGAAGGTCTATGGGCCCAAAACCTTTTCCCAAGTCTAAAAGGTTATTTATCCTTTCACAGAGTTATCATAATAATTTAAGTCCTTTCCAAAATTTCTTAAATACCTTAATTTTTAAAAAAAACTATAATTTAGAATTTATTATTATTTCAGTCTAAAAAATTATGTCCTTTTTATATTTAAAAGTGGATCACTGATCTACAGTGCCACTTTCCAATGACACAATCACTCCTGAAGTAACTACAAACAGGAAGACTGATATGCGACACAAACTGCAGAATTGTATATTTACCTTCCAAATCAACTATGAAGTGACTAACTGGTGCTGATGCTAATTGAAGAATTGTTTTAATGTGAATGCCTGAAACAGACACCGGTGCTGAAAGAATCAATATGTTGAATAACTTTTGAAATCTCATGGTCTATCCTTGGAACTATGTTGACACATACTGCCAGTGCCTTATCCGGACTGGAGGTGGTAATGCCAAACTACCCTGGCATTCACTGTGTCATTCACTGCCACTCATTTGTAGTAAAGAAAAAAAAAAAAAGATAGACTGCACACATGGCTCATGCCAGTAATTCCAGCACTTTGGGAGGCTGAGGCAGGAGGATCCCTTGAGACCAGCCAGGGTAACATAGCAAAATGTTGTCTCTACAAAAAAATTTAAAAATTAGCCAGTTATGGTGATGCATGCCTGTAGTCCCAGTTACTCAGGAGACTGAGGCTGAGGCAGGAAGATCACTTGAGCCCAGGAGTTTGAGGTTGCTGTGAGCTGCGATCATGCCACTATACTCCAGTCTGGGTGACAGAGGGAAAGAAGGATGACAATTTAACTTGAGAATGCATATTGAGGCAGTAAAAATGTTATTAACTCTTGACTCTTGATTTCACATCTTTTTGACCCTATGTGTGAAGAAATGAAAAGCCCACCAAGGCATTTCTGCTGCATACTGAAGTACAATGATCACCTCAGGGAACATCATCCATGACTGAGTCAAAAGCTGAATGGCTGGTGTGATGAACTGTGACCAGTTAACCATTGTGCAACCTTTGCATTCCATGGGCAAGAGAAAAATGCTACAAACTTATGCATCACCCCAACACAAAAAGCATATCTACAATTATCTGACAAAGCTACTAAAATGTTCCTCCCTTTCCCAACTAAGTGTCTGTGTGAGACAGGATTTTCTTCATATATTTCAAGCGAAACAATGCTGCAACAGATTGAATGAGAAAGCAGATCTGAGAATGCAGCTACCTAATAACCCAAACATTAAAGAGATTTGTAAAAATGTTACACAGGGGTAGCTCCTTATCACATATTTCTTTTGTTTTTGGAAACACAGTTATTTTTAATAAAAATAAGAAATGTTAACTTATAATGGGCTTACTTTTATTTTAAGTCAATTAAACATATTTTTAATTTCTCAGTTTTAATTTCTAATGTGGTAAATCTCAATAAATAAAGTGCAAATAGAAAGCTCTTTCAGGTATTCTAAAATACAAGCATGCCAAGGGGTGTTGGCCCAATCAACCGAGAACAACTACACATTTCCACTTCTTTCACCTCTGCCACATGACATGGTCCTGCCCCCTCCTCCATTAACTAAATCCTAGCCATTTTTCCATGTGGCTACCCTAGCCCATGTGAGCTCTCTCCCTTCTGTGAGCCTGGGGACCCCATCTAGCACCTGGCTGTCGCTCTCTTCATTTCCAGCACATATGCCTGTCTCTCCCCTAGACGGTGAAGACTGGCACTGTGTGTACACATGACAGATGCTCATGAACACCCTCCCCACTTCCAACCCCGTGGAGAACTTAGGGACAAGCAGCACGGGAATACCATTTGCACGAGCCACTGGGCTCAGTCACACTCAGTGAAACAAAACACAAAGGACAAAGGACCCGGCATGAGATGGAATGTAGGACACATGTGAGTCACAAAAGGGCCACCTGGGCCAGGCTCAGTGGTTCAGCCTGTAATCCCAGCACTTTGGGAGGCCGAGGCGAGTGGATTGTCTGAGGTTGCAGGTTTGAGACCAGCCCGGGCAACTTGGTGAGACTTCATCTCTACAATAAATAAAAAAATTAGCCAGGTATGGTAGCACGCGCCTGTAGTTCTGGCTACTTGGAAGGCTGAGGTGGAAGGATCTCCGGAACCCAGCAGGTCGACACAGGGGTGGCTGTGAGCCTGTGTGCCACTGCACTCCAGCCTGAGCAATGGAGTGAGACTACAACTCAAAATTTAAAAAAAAATAAAAAATAATTTTAAAAAATGGGGGCCACCTAGAGAGCAACTAAGAACAAGGGTGCAGATATCAAAATACCCCCATGGAAAAGGTAATAGATCAGGAGATCCCATCAGAACTTCAATTCTTGATAAATCAGAAAGCACTATCTGTGGACCATTTTGGAGTGAAAATGTAAAAAATAAGGAGAGTTACACTGTAGGGAAGGCAACGGGGAAGTCAACAGAATATCCAATGTCTCATACTGTAAAGTAATAAACAAAACAAAACATTGCAATGAACAGCCACTGTTGTGGGCTGAATTGTGTTCTCCCCCAAAACAAGATATGTTGAGATCCTAATCCCCCATCCTCGTACCTGTGAATACAACCTTATTTAGAAATAGGGTCTTTACAGATATAAACAAGCTAAGATAAGGTCATTAGGGAAAGCCCTAATCCAATATGACTGGTGTCCTTATAAGAGACAGAGATAGAGAGAGGATGGTATATACAGATGGTGGCAGAGATTGGAGTTTATTCTGCCAAAGGCCAAGAAAGGCCATGGATTTCCAGAAGCTGGGAGGAGTGAGAAGGAATCTCACCTAGAGGATTTGAAGGAAGCATGGTCTGGTCAATACCTTCCACGAGCCTTCAGAATTGTGAGAAAGCACTTTTTCTGGTTTTAAGCCACCTGGCCTGTGTACTGCACCATGGCACCCTGGGAAACATGCAGCAGCAGAGTGAGGGACCCCCTACCCAGTCACGCCTCCAGCAACCCCTCCTCACTGCAGATAAAAGAGAAACAAGAGGGAGGAAAAGCCAAAACACAAACTGAGTTACAAATCACATATATATTACTAGAAATACCTGCACTGCAGTTAGATTTTTCTTTAAGGTTCTGGGGAAATATTTCTGCTCAAACACTGTTGCCGAAACTCAAGCCCACTGACTCTCCATGAGTGTCCTATCAATGCACAGGCAAGGATATTTACCCTGATCTCCCCGCTACAAAAGGAGGTCTTCAGACCTGATAGTTAAAGCCACCAATACTATCACTATGGCAGGACGAGAGAAGCATGACATATCAAGCCCAACTCTTTCCATTCCTCCAACCTTCTCTCAAGCCACAGGGATTTGGGGCCAAGATGACTCATGCACCAGCCATTCATTCACAGGTCTCAGAGCCAAACCTTATCTCTATTACACACATGGTACTTGGCATTACAATCCATGGAAACATTCGTGTAAATCCTTATAATGTAGCCCTGATTTTAGGAGTTACGTTCAGCCTCATTCTTTATTTCAACCCATGAAACAATCCTATCTTGGCACTGTGGAGGTTTCTAGAGTCCCCTAACCTAACAGTTCATCCATGTCCCTAAAGGTCAGAGAACTTACTGGTGTTCTAACTGCAGGGCCTACTAACCCATCTGTGAGTGGTGAAGTCAACTTAAAACATCCCAACTACCCTTGTTCTAAGTAAAACAAAGGAGAACTTAAAAACCAGAGGCATCATTCATAGTAAGGGTAAGTATTCCTGAAATTTGTGCATATTTGTGTTGTGGGTACTGAGTCATTGGAAAAAAGTATATTTCTTACTGTGTTTATTCATCCAAATCTCAGCAGGAAACCATCAAGACAGTGCCGATGTGCTCAGACAGTGGCAAATCCTTGTCTGAGGACCCAAGCAGGCAGGGCAAGGACAGCAGTTGTTGCCCAGTAGGAGCTGTGGCCTTCAGGGCAGGGACCCAATAGCCATAGTGGCCACCCTCTGTCCTCTGGCTGGGGCCTCCCCAGCAGCTGACCCTGCTAGAAGCCAGAGGCAAGAGAGTCTATATTGCTCAACTTCCTGGGTCACAGAGGGGACTGGAGAAGGTCAAGAGGGCATCTAGAGGGACAGAGGATTTCCACCCACTGGGACTCTCTATCCAAAAAGTCTAAGAGCCACCAACAGAGTGCACATATGCATCCACTGAGCTTCACGGTGTTCACTTCTGGACGCCAGATTCTCTCCCCATCTGCCCTCAAGCCCCCGTCTTGAATCAAGGTTCCAATCCAACACCAAACACCTGACACAAAATCCTGGCATTTCTTGAAGTCATGATTTCTGGCTGCCCCTGCATCTGTCCTCGGTGTCCCATCTCTCCCACCCTCTCCACCAGGTTCCCCAGGGCACGGACCACGGCTTATTTGTCTCTGAACCTAGCCTTGATGGCTGGAACACAGGCACATCCACTGAAATGTCTGTCAAACAGGAAGCCATAAACCTTAGACAATTGCCTCCCCAGCTCCACTGACACCACTGATACCTCCCTCGGCCAGCATCCAAGCCCCTGGACCTCTCAGCTCATGCCATCCTCAGCCTCAGCATGTCCAACCTCCCTCCCAAGCAGGACCCCTACCATGTCTTCCACCTCTGGCCTCGACTGCCTCTCCCTCCATGCTCCGGGGTCAGCAACACAAAAGGGTAGATCCAACCTGCTCCACCTTCCAATGCCTCCCGCAACTGCTCTTGGGAAGTTTCCCACAATGTTGTCCCCGCCTCCTCCCAAAACATGTGTTTACCTTCAGAGAGAGGCAGGCTATCCCATGTCCCTCCCACTTCCCCATCCTATTTCCCTGGCAAGTATCCATTCATTCTGCCAACTCCAGCCCAGGCTGAGCCCGTGAAGTGAGACCTGCTGACCTCAACCTCCCTGCCTCCCTTGACCCAAGCAGAGCTCTGCCGTCCCCCACTCCTACCACACAGTGCGGCTGCTCACAGGGTCCTCTCTGCCCTCCTGTCTCGAAGCCTGCTGGGCAGGACCTGTGCCTGATTGTACTCTATATCCCCAGCAGAAAACACAATGCTCGACCCAAAGTCACTCTTGAAAACTTCCTTCAAGAGGACTGAGGTGACTTTAGGTGGTCACAACCATATCAAGTACCTCTACCTGGAGGGCTGCCTGAGACCTCACAGAACACAGGACATACTTCCCACAGGATACTGGCAGGATCAGAAGACTGCAGTTACTCCCCATCCTTCCAAAACAGGAACCCTCTACCCTGCGCCCCTGCAGAGACAGGCCACCTGTCTATAGGGGGGAGGAGCACACATGACAGGTGACCCTTGAACTACATGGCTTTGAACTGCATGGGTTCACTTATATGTGGATTTTTTTCCCCAACCAAATACAGATCAAATGCACAGTATTCGCAGAATGCAAAAACGGCAAATACAGAGGGCTGACTTGGTACACATGGTTCCACAGGTCCAGCTATGGGATTTGAATTCACTTGAGAGTCCCGGATCCAATTCGGGGTATACCAAGGGGTGACTGTACATTCACAGATGCTCTGTCAAAAGCCCATCTTTGCCCAGAAGTCACTCATTCTAGGGTTCATGCCTCTATGAAAAAAGAATAGTAGCCTGGGTGCAGTGGCTCATGCTTGTAATCCCAGCACTCTGGGAAGCTTGGAGGATTGTTTGAGCATAAGAGTTTGAGACCAGCCTGGGCAACATAGCAAGACCCCATTTCTACAGAAAATTAAAAAAATTAGCCAGGTATAGTGGTGCACACCTATAGTCCCAGCTACTAGGAAGGCTAAGGTGGAAGGCTCCCCTGAATCCTAGAAGTCAAGGCTGTGGTGAGCCGTGATCATGCCACTGCACTGCACCCCAGTCTAGGCAACAGAGTGAGATTCTGACTCAAAACATAATAATAACAATGGCAAACTTACCCTAAATCTCCCTAAAAGGGTATCAGAAGACCATGATGGGGACTTCCCATGAGGTTTTAAGCTCTGCTGCAAGTGAGGTGATAAAAGGCTCTGAGAGTTTCCTGTCAGTGTGGTTCTCTGGTCTTGCTGATGGTAGATCCACCAAGGGCTGTGGATGTCTCTTCTGTCATCTGCTTCTGTCACCACTTGCCCTTCCACCTAGTCCTCCAGGCCTGGGAACACCCAGATCGCTTAATAGCCTCACCTTGGGGCAGAGGACAGGAGCAGAGCAGGGCGTATTTATCTGGAAGATACTTGACATTGCATCTGATAGAGACTAAATTGCAAGAAAACCTTTGTAACCAGCCTGTCTCTTGATACCCTGCAATTCTGTCACATTACAATACAAAAAATGAGAGTCTCGCAATCAGAAGGATGGTTGCCCAGAAGGGGGGACAGACCCAATTTTAGCAGCCCCTAAGACACGGATATTATGCCTTTCAGAAATAAAGTAGTCATCAAAATGGGGGGAATCCAGAAGCACTTTTAAAATCAACATGAAATTAATGAATGCAATACTGAAAATCAGACGTTGCTCAAATACAAGAGAGTGCAAAGCACAAATCTTCATGAAGCAAAAGCATGATGATAATGTATTGCTGAAAATCTAGAACCGTGGAGCAAGCAGCTTCATATGCCTGAGAAGCAAGCCACCCTGTCAGAAGCTGCGGCTGCTACTAAGACAATCAGTGTGACAGGCATAACGGCCACTAAACTACTGCCTGCAGCAAATGTGGGTGTGATGAGGGATTTGAAGATAATCAGGAGAAAAGCTGCATTTAGACTTTTAAAAAATGCCATATATTAAGATTCCAAACTGACAAACCCTGTGCTGACTAGAAGGTCATTCTAATTTTATAAAAGAAAGAAACGTGGAATTTGATAGAATTAACAAGCATTTATAGGGCCTCTAATATGTGTCAGATACTGTGCTAAAAATAGGAATAGGAACTAAGTAAGACTCACCCCCTGTGCTTTGTTTTGTTTTGTTTTGTTTTGAGGCAGAGTCTCACTCTGTTGCCCAGGCTGGAGGGCAGTGGCACACTCACAGCCACTGTAGCCTTGACCTGTGAGACTCTGGCAATCCTTCCACCTCAACCTTCCAAGTAGCTGGAACTACAGGCTCACTCCACCACACATGGCTAATTTTTTGATTTATTGTAGAGACAAGGTCTTGCCAAGTTGCCCAGATTGGTCTCAAATTCCTGGGCTCAGGCAATCCTCTTGCCTCAACCTCCCAAAGTGCTGGGATTACAGGTGTGAGCCACCACATCTGGCTTGTTCCCTGCTCTTGAGTAGCTCACAGTGTAGAAGGACAAGATGACCACAGTGTGTGGCGGAGTCTGGCCAGTGGTCCAGTGACATCCAAGGGGTCAACTCTTCCCAAGCCCACTGCAGGTAGACAGGGCCCACACCCAGTCTCACCTGCGGTCAGCCAACAGAAGTGATGTCCGACCCTTCCAGGCCAGACCCCACACCTCCCGGTCATCTCATGCACCAGTGCCTCTATCAACACAATACAGAGGGTCTGCAGAAAACTCAGAGGCCAAAAGGAACAGGGGCAGGAGCTATGTGAATGTGAGCCCCACCTGTATCCAGAAAAAGAATCCTCTGCAGGAATGAGCCACTGTGACTAGGGTGGCCTGGGCAACCAGCAGACCCTGACCGAGAAACTGTCAGCATCAGGCGTGTTTCACAAAATCAAAGTTCAGGCATCGGGAGCTCTGGGACTACAAGGATGAGGTCGCTGACATGGGGTGGGGGAGCTGGAGAGAGGGTTCCTGGAGGAGAAGAAGCTAAAGGGGGAGCTGGAGGGGGAGCCGGGCTTACCTGGGCCAGGGAAGCTGCAAGAATGCAAAGCTGCAATCTGGTGTTTAGTACAAACTGAAGGCATAAACAGACTGGATGGGCAAGCAAAGTCTGTTTTCACCTCAAAGCAGTAGGGACAATTTAAATGTCCCCTGCAGCACTGCTGACATCATTATATTTGTATCAAAGGGTCCTCTATGGACAAAGGCTTGGAGGGGTTGGGGGTTGGGAAAGACAGGGATACCAATTAATGGTCTGCTGCAAGTCCCCACAGAAGAAACGGGAATAGTGCAGTTCTGGGGTGGAGGCAGCAGCAGGTCCAGGAGATGCCACCTTGAAGTGTCAAAGGAACCTTTGACCCATCAGACATATGGTGGGGCAGAAGGGAGGACAGGCCACTAGGGGCGAAGGGTCTGGATGAGGCTTCTGGATGAGGCAGCCAGGCCAGTGATGGGCCACGCAGGGAAAGTAGGCTACAGAGCGACTCCCAGCCCCGAGCAGATTCACAGAGACAGACCGGGCTTGGGTTGCAGGGGACATCATGGTGCTAAGTCCACAGGCAGAGGGATGCTGCAGGCAGGAGGGGATGCAGTGGGGCAGGAGGGGATGCCAGGCAGGAGGGGACGCAGTGAGGCAGGGAAGGAAACCATAGGCAGGGGGATGCCAGGAGCAGGGGGATGCTGGGAGGTTGGGGGGATACCACGGGCAGGTGGACACCATGGGCGGGGGACGTCAGGGGCAGGGGGATACTGGGGTCTGGGGCATGTGCAGGGCTGCAGCATGTACCTGGGACAGATGAAGCCATGCAGCAGTCGCGGTCTCGGTGAGAGCAGGTCAGAACCCGGTGTGCCAGCACACGAAGAGGCAGTGGAGGGTGCCACTGAAGACTAGGAAGGGAGAGCCATCTAGAAATCTCAGGGAGCCCATGGGGAGAGAGAGCTGTAAAGGTGGGACTTCACCAAAACCAAGAACAAGAAAGCAACCCCAGGCTTCAGCGAGCAGATCTTGACCATCTTTCTGAGAACATTGTGGCCAGGGGTGAAGGTGTGAAAAGCCACACAACTAACCGGACATGAGCCTCAACAGAAGTCTCCTGTATTCCTCAGATATGTGACCTGTATTCATCTTTTGTTGTCAATATCTATTAAGTATTACAATTTGAATAGTTTTTTTTTTTCCTTTCTTAAAATGTGCATAAACCTTTTTGGCATGGTGGGGGGATGCCGTGGGCATAGGTGTTTATTTGTAAGAAATGAACAGCTACATTAGAAAGCATAAAATCCCCTGGGGTGTCAGCCAGGGGCCACTGCACCATACCCCGCAGGGGCCACCACCACCCTCTTTCCTCCACATGGAATGTCTTACCCCTCGCCCTCCTCCTGGCAAACTTCTCATCTTTCAAAACAGCTGCAGTGTCTTCTCATTTAAAGGATGTTCCTGGTCTATACTGCACCCTGCAAACACCCCCTTGGAGAGACACCAGGTCATTCACATGAGAGAGATTCAATGCCCAAGAGGCAGCAAAACTCATCAAAGCCAGAGATGGTGACTAATTTTTCTCCAAGATCCTATCAGTTAGGACGATGTCATGACGTGTCATACTGGTGCCTAATAGTCCAATTATTAACAACAGTGCCAAGAACTATGCCTACTTATATTCAGCCCTTGTGCAACCCTTGCCTTTAAATCTGGGCTGGACCTGTGACTTGCACTAACAGAACATGGCAGAAAGCACATGCCACCTACAGACCTAGGCCTTGAGGACACCTGATGACTTCCATATTTGTACTCTTTGGAGTCCCAAACTGCCCCATGAGAGGTTCAGTTGCCCCGTGAGAGCCCAGCTTCCCTGTGAGAAGTCACGCACCCCGTGAGATGTTCAGCTGTCCTGTGAGAGTCCAGCTGCCCCATGAGAGTCCAGCTGCCCGATGAGAAGTCCAGCTGCCCATGAGAGCCCAGCTGCCCGATGAGAAGTCATCTGCCCCGTGAGAGCCCGGCTGCCCTGTGAAAAGTCATCTGCCCCACGAAAGCACAACTGCCCTGTGAGAAGTCCAGCTGCCCATCTTGCTGGAGAGACCTAATAAGAAGTCATGCCAGGAGGATCAGGTCCTGAGGCTACGTGGAAGAGAACCAAGGAGCCCAGTGGACAGCAAGAGCCAAGGCCCCAGATGTGGTCCCAGGCCTTCATGGGTGTCCCAACCTAGAAACCACATACCAAGCATGTGCTTGGCACAAATGCTCACAACACAATGGCATTACTGAGTGGTACTTTAAGCTACTCCATTTCAGGATGGTTTGTAATGCAATGAAAGATAACACAACAGACAGGGACATGTGGTAAAAGAATGATTTCTTTGAAGAAGAATGTATTGACATCCTACTATATACCTGGCTCCTTCTGAGGAGTGAATAGACAAAGGTCTCTACCTTTATTGAACATAATACCCCAGTGGGGGAGACAACATATTCGGTTAAAACAGTTAGCATGGCAGTGGGGAATGGGTTCTGTGGGTAGGACTAATGCAGGGATGAGTATGACAGGAGTTGGTTGGAGGGGTAAAATTATAAACACGGTGGTCAGAAAGGCTTCCTGGAGGAGGAGAGGATCATTTAACATGGAAACAGTGAGAGCAGACAGGTGGGTTGCTGGGAGGAGACACTTCAAGCAGAGAGAAGCAGCACGTGAGGCGAGAGCCCGTCTGGGAGGTTTCGGTGACCTTCAAGAGACCCGTGGTGGAGACCCAAGAGGGACAGGTGAGTGGTGGAGGATGGGGTCAAGTGGCAAGGGCATCGGGGTCCCTAGACCATCTAGGTCTCATGACTTACTTGGGGGACTCGTGGGACTCAGTACAGGTAAGACTCATGGATGTAATTGATTAACAAAAGGATAAAAAGTGAAATCAGCAAAACGAAAAAGTGTATGGCATGTGGTGTGGCAGAAACCAGGCATGAGGTTCCAAGGGTCATCCCCCGTGGAGAGAACTCACTTAATTCCCCCAGCAATGAGTTGTTGCCACATGTGATAAATGTTGCCTACCAGGGAAGCTCACTAGAGACCCAGCACCCAAGATACTCAGTACCAAGACTCAGCACATACAAGAACTCCAGGCCTCAGATGCAGTGCAGGTGGGTAGCACAGGTCACTCAGTGCATCACCCATGGAGGCCTGTAAGCCACTTTTCGGGGAAAGGTGGTGTCCTCCACAAACTGAGGTTTCTGAGTGTCAGTAAAGGGCTGGCTTTGCCAGCGGGCCTTTCTGGGGACAGCAGCCTTGGGCCTGCTACATGTGCTCTTTTCCGCCCAGAGAGTCAGATCATGCATCCCTGCAGAGGCCATCTGGGAGACAAGACGTCCTCAGAGGGGCGGAGGGAAAGAAGGACATGACTTGACTAAAAATGTCAATGATTGCCCTAGCTTTTGTGCTAAGACGAGACAGTAGGACGGGGTACAGAAGGCAGAAATGGGGAAACCAACATCCCTCTAAAGAAAAATAAAATAAAATGCGAAAGCCAAACCCCTCATGCTCACAGGAACAATGGCAATAAGTGGTCAGGTCCTGAAGGCATCCCAAGAGCAGAGTCAACCAGATTTGCAGATTGACCATGTGTGGATCAGGAGGGAGGCAGCAGTTGGGGGTGAGGACAAGGACTTCTGCTGGAGTGGCCTGGAAGATGTGCTGTGTTTAGTGACATGTCAGGTTGCAGGAGGTATGGATCTGGAGTAGGGGGTCAGGAAATCAGTCTGGGACATGCTGTGAGCATGAAACACCCCCTGCCACCCAAGCAAAGGGTCCAGGAAACAGCTATAGATGGAGCAGGGAGGGTCTGAGCAGCAGCGGTCCCAGGAGTACTTAGAGCCATTTTACTGGGTGAATGGAGAGAGGCAAGGGGAGGTCTAAGACCCGGGTTCTGGAATTCCAGCATTCAGGGGTGAAGGAGGAAGGAAGACTCAGCAATAGAGACTGGGAGCGGGTGAGGGTCCCGGAAGCATGTGATGAAAATGGTCTGGATCTCTGTCGCTCCTTGGTAGCAGCTCTCTGCTTAGTATCCAAAACAGAGAATGTAAACCCTCAGGCCGCTGTACCAAAGGAACCACTGAGGCAGACCTGGGCTTGTGCCACAGCCCAGTGGGTATACAGGTGGAGGATGGAAGACCAGGCCCCTTCTACCACGTGTGGGTACCAGAGAGAAATGCAGGCCTCTTTCTGATGGTGAAGTTCTCAACAGAATGCAGAGTAGCATCTCTAAGAACATTGAGCCAAGGGCTGCCTGAGGTCTGGGCTTGAGACCAGCAGTTTTCAGAAGCAGCCGAGAGAACCCATCAGAGGGGAGGAGGATCCCACTGTCCACTGGAGTAGGCCATTTGGGGTACTTAAATTTAAGTTACTTATCATTTAAAATTCAGTTTTTCATTTGCACTAGGCATGTTTCAAATATTTAACAGACACATGAGCCTGTGGCTACCCTACTAGAGGATACAGATATAGAACATAGCTTTCATTCCAGAAAATTCTATTGTGTTCATTGCTTTATACTTTCCTAGAGAGGCCCAAAGCTCTGGATTTTTAACAGACTCCTCAGATGATATTAACAATCAGTCCCCTCAGAAAATGGTCTCATAAAAATCTGACAACATGACCATGTGCCCAACCTTCCCAAGGAAATCTATGGACAGAAGGCCCCAGACAGATTCCTGGTTCACTAAGCTACTTGTGCACACATGGCCCCAAGCTACACATCTGGGTTATGGCTCCGGGTCCCACACAGGGCAGCCAGCTCTGCCCAGATGAACTCACCCCACCAAACCTTGACCAGCAACCCTCTGTGTAGGTCACATGGAGAAAGAGTGTGGGGGTATGGAAGTGTATGAGAGGAGGCAGAGGAAGAAGGGAGAGAGAGAGCAGGGAAGAGAGAGAGGCAGAGAGAGGGTGGAGGAAAAGAGACAGGAAAGAGTGGGGAAGGGGTGGGAGGGAGAGAGAGGTGGGAGAAAGAGG
>CAUYQG010077685.1:0-37795 GCA_963574415.1 Tarsius wallacei | reverse complement strand
GCAGAAGGATCACTGGAGCCCCAGCAGGTCGAGGCTGCGGTGGCCGGGAGCGGCCACTGCACTCCAGTCTGGGCGACAGAGTGAGACTCCAACTCAAAATAAAATAAAATAAAATAAAAAAATAAAGGTAGTATCTCTAGGGAACAGGAATCTGTGATGGGAGGCATTTTAGCAGGGAATGCTCTTGTTCTCTTTAAGACTATGATATCATTTGAATTTTTAAACTCTGCCAATGTGTGACTTTGATTATAATACTAAAATTAAATTCTAAAAGGCAAATAAAGACAGTCCAATATTTAGTTGTAATTCCAATGAATGATACCAATTTTATGCAATTCTCAAAAATTCTGCATTGAGGAATACATTAATGTTTAGGTTGTATATCTAGCTCATAGTCATTGAAAGGACAAGCATTTACTCTCATTTCAGATTTCACTGGAAGTGTTTTAGCATGCAAAATTAAAAACATTATCTATTCTACCATGTCATTAAAAGATTTTAAAAGGAATGTTTTCAAGTCAGGCAGTGGGGAGTTTTATGGGGTTTTTAGCTCATTTTCTGATAATATACACTTGGCTCACGATTCACATGTGTCAGCTGTTATCAGCTGTCTGTGTGCGTCACTAAGTTAGCTTTGTGGTATTATCTGTAGCCAAAGGAAACACAGAGGAAATCATCACAGCAGTTCCACACATTTTAATCAGTTAAAAAGAAAAATCTTCTCCCCCACTGGTATTTTTCACACATACCCTCAACAGCAAGTTAATGATATTATAACATTAAAAAAATGAAAAATTGTGCGTGGATTCTCATAGCTGCTATTTCAGTCTAAGAAAACAGAATTTGTATAGAGTCGATAATTCTGGAAAATCCTCTAGTCCAAAATTTTGCATTGATCTTTTCCATAATAATGTAAATTATTACACTGTTGCTCAGAACCATTTCCACAATCTTTCTCTATTTCTCCCTCATTTTATTCAGGGAAAGATCCACTCTCCTATACAGTCAAAGTTCCCCTCCCCAGTCATCCCCCCCCCAAGAAAAACAGGTCTTGTGAAAATCAATTTTTTAAAAAATGACAAGCAATACCCATTGTCACAGGGATTGTGAATAAATTGCTCCATAACACAAGGTGTTAGAATTGCTTGATTTATTTTCCTACATCAAATTATTCCTGGATCTGAGCCCTCTCTCAACTAGGTAGAAAAGCAGCTGATTGATATCAGTCATGGGTACAAGCTTACTCCCACTCTCTTCAAGATTGTACAAAAATCCCAGGGCTGACAAAGCCCAGAAAAAAATGGAGAGAGGGTCCAGGTTCGTAGTCCACTGTGGTTGCCATCTTCACAGTGGCTCATGTGAGCACAGTGTTATGCCAGGGCATGCCTATCCTTCCCCATCACTGAGGACCCAGCCTATAGAGATTCTGGAGATGTCGCTCGATCTTGGGTCCCCTGGGACATCTACTCAACTACAGGAACTGCCCACAAGGCTGTAACTCCTAAGGGTTTGCCCTTGCAAATGCCCACATGACAATCCCCCATGGAAACAGCCAGCTTCTTTTATTTTTTCCCTTTATTTTTTCTGGTAAGACTGCTACAGTGAGAAGGAGGTTGAGTATGGGAAATTGCTCCCTTAAATCATTAATACTTTGCCCTGTCATACTTGTTAAAATGCTTTCAATTACTTGTCCAATTTTCCCCAAGGTAATGAAGAAATAAGTGTTTAAATGCTTATTTTCATGCCTGAAATAATTGCAATGATCCCTTTCCAACCATAGGTTGGCGGCGGGGTGGGGAGGTGGGTGATGCTTTTAAAAAATTCTGGGGCTGGCAGAACAGTTGGTTGGCAATATTTTTTTGTAGAAAAAAAAAGTTGAACAGGGAAAAGATAAATGACTAAAGACATATAATGCTGAAAAGCAGAGTTAATAAAAATTTAGAAGACATCTTATACAAAACAAATCATGTTTATCATTAAAAACCTGTTCTGGTAGAAAATTCTCTACCAAAGCACTTTTCATTTGTTCTAGAACCTCTGTTGCTGATCTGTTAAGCCATCCAGTTAAAAAGATTAAGAAGCATCTTTTCCAGGCTTGAAATGTAATGCTTTGCATTTGCATTCTTTCTGTATATTAACCCAAAGGCCCTGCCCTACACAGGTCTCATGAAAGGCAATTGAATGAAGAAATAGTAAAAGAAATATATATGTATTTTTAAACCAAAGTCTCACTCTGTCGCCCAGGCTGGAGTACAGTGACATGCTCGTGGCCACCGCAGCCTTGACTTGCTGGGCTCAGGTCATCCTTCTGCCTCAGCCTTCCAAGTAGCAGGAACTGCAGACATGCACCACCATGCCTGGCTTTTTTTTTTTTTTTTTTGCGGAGACGAGGTCTTGCCAAGTTGCCCAAGCTGGTCTCAAATCCCTGAGCTCAGGAAATTCTCTAATCTCTGCCTCCCAAAGCACTGGGATTACAGATGTGAGCCACCATGCCCAGCCGAAACATATAAGTCCTCAACATGTGGGATGTTAGAACTGCCAAATTTCTCACCAAGGACAGCAATAATTTCTACGTCTGTTATTATCGATGCTTCTCCAGTCCCTTTTACAAAATGTTTCTTCCTTTTATAAATTATCAAGGTGATAAAAAATGTTTTATTTCCCCAGACTGTTTTCCATACATTTGTTGAAAGGATAAAATTCAAAAGATCTTTTTTTTTCCTGCATGTCCCCCATAGACCTACCGCCAGGTCTAAAGGAGGAAAGAATAATTTGTGGGCTTAGGGAGTTTTTTGTTTGTTTGTTTTGTTTTGTTTTGTTTTTGCTGCATAAGAATCCTCTACACACCTGCACACAAGTTTATTACCTCACTCTTCACAATAGCAAAAAACATGGAACCAACGCTACTGCCCATTGAAAGTGGACTAGATAAAGAAAATGTACATATACACGATGGACTATTACACAGCCATAAAGAAGGACAAACTCACAGACTTCGCAGAAAATTGGATAGAGTTGGAGACAATCATACTTAGTGATCTATCACAGAAACAAAGAATCAAATACCCCATGTTCTCACTCATAAGTGAAACCTGAACATTAATTACAACAGCACAAGGGAGGAATTGGCAATCACGGGACACTGCCAGAGGAGCAGATGGCGTGGGAGGAGGGGAACAATGAAACAACACAGAGGGTATCTGGTCCTAAACCGGGGGAGGTGAGGACCAGTTGGAGGCCCAAACCTCACCTGAATGATTACTTATGTACCTAATCCTGACTTATGCCCTGCATCTTTATAATAAAATAAAATGTTTTTTTAAAAAGAAAAATAAAGAATCATCTGCAGAACATGTTAAGATGCTAACATTTGGGCCCCATCCTTGGAGATTATGATTCAGTAAGTCTGGGGACAGGACCCAGAAAATTGTATTTATAGATTTTAACAGTTAATTTTGATAGCCACTTGAGAAGCAACTATAAAGAACTGAGTCTTGCATATGTGAAAGATCTCAGATTTTTTTTTTTTTTTGAGTTGGAGTCTCACTCTGTCACCCAGAATGAAGTGCAGTGGCCGCTCCCAGTCACCACAGCCTCAACCTGCTGGGCTCCGGCGATCCTTCCGCCTCAGCCTTCCAAGTTGCTGGAACTACAGGCGTGCGCTACCTACCACGACCAGCTAATTTTTGATTTATTGTAGAGATGAGGTCTTGCCAAGTTGCCCGGGTGGGTCTCTAACCTGCGGGCTCAGGCAATCCACTCACCTCAGCCTCCCAAGGCGCGGGATTACAGGCTGAGCCACCGAGCCCGGCTAGATCTCAGATTTTTAAAAATTTGTTATAAAAAATCACATAAATGAACCCTAGAAGTCCAAAAACTGTGGTTGGCAGGAGATTATTATAATTTTATAAGATATGTCTGTGTTTTGAGCCCTCCACTTTCTTTATTGTGGCGAAATATACATAACAAAATTTACCATTTTAACCATGTTTGTGTATACAGTTCAGTGACATTTAGTACATCCACATTGTTGTACAGCTATCACTCTCATTTGTCTCCACAGCTTTTTAATCTTCCCAGACTGAAATTCTGTATCCAATAACATTAATTTCCCATTCCCCTCTTCCCCTAGATGTTGGCAATCGCCATTCTACTTTCTGTCTCTCTAAATCTGACTACTCTAAGTACTTCATGTAAGGGGAGTCATACAGTATTTTTCCTTTGTGACTGGCTTATTTCTCTCAGCATATTGTCCTCAAGGTTCATTCACATTGTAGCATGCATCAGAATTTCCTCCCTTTTTATTTTTTATTTATTTATTTATTTATTTGAGTTGGAGTCTCACTGTCGCCCAGACTGGAGTGCAGGGGCCGCTCCCAGCCACCGCAGCCTCGACCTACTGGGCCCCGGCAATCCTTCCGCCTCAGTCTTCCAAGTAGCTGGAACTACAGGCGCGCGCTACCATGCCCAGCTAATTTTTTTTATTTATTGTAGAGATGAGGTCTCTCCAAGTTGCCCAGGCGGGTCTCGAACCCACGGGCTCAGGCAATCCACTCAACTTGGCCTCCCAAAGCACAGGATTACAGGCTGAGCCACCGAGCCCGGCTTCCTCCCTTTTTAAAGCTGTGTTATATTCCATTGTATATGCATAGCACATTTTGTTTATTCATTTATCTATCAATGGACACTTGGGTTGCTTTCATCTTTGGGCTATTGTGAATAATGCTGCTATGAACATGGCTGTAAAAATAGCTGTTCAAATTCCTGCTTTCAAATCTTTGGGGTATATGCCCAGAAAAAAAGTACTATAATTCTCACATTACTCTTAATAAGATGGAAGAATGCCTGTGTTTATCGAATGCTAAAATTTCTAGGGCATAAATTTAATACTGATTTTCTAAAGTGACAAACCTAAGACTTAACTCACATTTATAAGTCTTCACACGACTTGCTCCTTCCTGTCAGGTCTCCACATCTAAGTTTGTTTCGATTTCTCCCCATATCCAATATGCTCTCCCATGACAAGCACACCATTCCTATGGCTTCAGTTGTTTTCTCTTACTAACGATTTCCAAATTCACCATTAAGTGCTGGGCTATTTCTTCCAATTTCGACTGCCGAGAAGCCATATCTTCATGAGTAAACTATCTCCAGGAGCATTTTTCCATTAGCCATTCCCTCTCTTTCTTGGATCTTCTACCTCTTGTTTTATAGATTCTTTCTCTGTAGACCATGACTCTGCTTAAGTCACTCTTATCTTTAAAAACAAAAATACTGAAGCTTGTGTCCCTTTTAGTGGATCACCAGACGTATTTAAATTGCTGAACACAGGCACATACATGCACACACATACAAACACACGCACAGAGAGAGAGAGAGAGAGACAGAGAGAGAGAGAGAGACTTGGCCTTTGCTCTAATTCATGCACAGGATGGTGCCATCTTACATTGTCCTAAGTAGTAATTCTACTACTAAGTAAACAGTCCTAGTTTTCAACTCAGAAAGAAAAATAGGTCTTTCAGGCAAAGACTGAAAACAAACAACAGGGTTATATCATTTCCATCACTCCCTTACATTACTTAGATAACAAATAACAAACACAATCCTAAACCCTATTAACTGCCCTCGTCAACACACACACATGCAGGCACACACACAGCCACACACACACATCTTTCATGGTAGCAGCCCATCACAGACTTTTCCTCATGCTTGAACTATAATAAGTCCTTGGCCAGCTCCCTTTGTCCTGCCTGCTGCCAATGAGAGAAGCAATGGAATCACCTGCTTTATCTGACCAAAAGCCAAGTGACCAAAGGCTGTTTGAAGTCTTAGGACTTCCAGGAACCAGAAATTATAAAACAGTCCTCAAAAGAAAATCTGCTAGAGTCCCCAAAGGCAAACTTTAGAATCAAAAGTTGCCTTCTCAGCACACTGTACTCAGAAATGAGTTGTTGGACTTTCCGTGGCTATCGAGCCATGAGGGTGGGAAGGAGAGCTCAAGTTGGTCCAGGTTAAGCTTCACATGAGCCCCTGACTTCAGCTGACACACACAAAACAAGGATCCTTTAGGACAAAAGGGATACGTGAAAGTGGCAAGTAGTAGAGAATGTTTCTTTACTTCCAACAAAATCAAAAGGGAAGAAGACAACAGACCCAATTTTAAAACCTGAATCCAAAAAGTAGGAGAAAAACCCTGGGTTTTAAATACAGCCTCTTCTATCCTCTAGCCCACACGCAGCTAAAACACCCTCTTTCTCATACTACTCTGCTTACCTTTCCTACTAAACTGCACCAAAAAAAGTCTTGGATCTATTGCTCTATTCTCCAACCATGACTATAGTTCCACAGCAGCATTAAACCTAGTCCGCTGAGGCCATTAATTTAAAACTGAGGCCATTAATTTAAAACAAAACAAACAAGAGGACAGTATTATTAAATCTAATAAATTAGTTCTTGTAATAAATTATATTTTGGTGGTGATGCAGTGATACTGGCAGTTTTATACATTGCTAATTGCACTCTAAATGTGTACAGTCATTTTCTAAAGCAATTTGGCTATATGGATCAAGACTCATACAAAATATGACATGCTTTAACTTAATAATCATGCTTTCTAATAATATAATCCAGACTGACTAAATGTAATTTTACATATGCAGATATATTAATATGTATTTTAATGGAAAAATGGAAGAATATTCAACAAATGAGCAACGTGTAAGCAAGTCACAGTACAAATACTTATAGATAATTGCTATCCCACCATTATAAATAAGACTGTAAAAATGTGGTAAATACAAAAATGTACTTAATAGACGATTGTTATTCATAAATGATACTACTACAACTATGTAAAATTCTGTACAAGGCAAAAGCCTGTAAGGATTGATAGTAAAATGTACACAAGATGTGTCAAAGCAGGGGATCTGTGTTCTTTCCCTACATTCTTGCATTATTTTTATAATAAAAAGTACCTGACAGTTTTAAATGGTTACCATCATATGACCATATAAAATCAATATTAAAATTGCTTTACAATGATTATGAACATGTATCTTCTAGTATATGTTTCTCTAGTACATTTTAGATTATTTTAAATGCATACAAATTATTTTTCTCATTTGGGATTCTTCAAAGATGATTCCAAATGCTCTAAACACCTAATGCCCTTACTCCATTTAGTCTGCTAAATCAGCGATTGTATGGTCTGTTGCCCAAAAGGATGTCTCAAATGTGTGCAAATACAGTGGATTTTTTTTTTTTTTTTTTTTTGAGTTGGAGTCTCACTCCGTCCCCAGAATGGAGTGCAGTGGCCGCTCATGGCCACCGCAGCCTGGACCTGCTGGGCTCAGGCGATCCTTCCACCTCAGCCTTCCAAGTAGCTGGTACTACAGGCGCACGCTACCACGCCCAGCTAATTTTTTTTTTTTGATTTATTGTAGAGATGAGGTCTCACCAAGTTGCCCAGGCAGGTCTTGAACCCACAGGCTCAGGCAATCCACTCACCTCAGCCTCCCAAGGTGCGGGATTATAGGCCGAGCCACCGAGCCCGGCTTCCAGTGGATTTTCAAGCTCACTCAATTCCTAACCGTATAGCCTGACAAAAGTCTGAAGTTTATATTGGTTTCTCTCAGTTACTAATAAAATGGTTCTGACTGTGTAATTTTCAACAAGACCAAGTGAAATCATCACAAATTATAAGCTGTGATTTTTTTTTTTTAAGTGAGAAAGCAGGATTTATTGAGAGGACAGAAAACTCGTGCAGCGGGAGGGGACCCGAAGGGGTTGCCACGATGTTTTTATCTCTATATACGTGCAAAAACAAGTACCAACCAGCTGTAGAAAATATGAAAAATGAAGAGTCTAGTGCAGAGGCTAGAGATTTTGTTTCCCTGATGATGTTCTAGACAAAAAAAAAAAAAAATGAAAGACACAAACTGATTAAGAAGCGCTTTTATTTATTTGAAGATAATACAAAAATTAGTATCATATCTGAAGAAATGCATGCAATGTCTCATTCCTGTTTGCAGATAGTGTTAATGAAAGCTGCATTCTGATCATAGCATGATTATAAGGACCGCAGAGATGAAGACAAACCAAAGTTACATGGGGTGGCAATTTAGGGAGAAGGGACAAGAGTTGCAAAAGCATGGAAATATGAGCTCCCTTTTATTACCCACTCCTTCCTTACCTCCTGCCTGGCTAAAGACAGTGAGGAAAGTTCCCTGCAGCCTGTTAGTGAGTTTCAAAGCTCTCCAGTCACTGTTTTCTTTTGTGAATGAGTTGTCACTCTCAGAACAAAAAAAGAAGGAGCAATGTTTGTGTTCAAAGCACGTTGCTGTGTGGAGTTTCAGCAAGTTCCCGTCTGTTTCCTCTTTGCCAGAGACAAGCTCAGTGGGAACCAGTCCAACACGTCCAGGCCTCCTGATGCCTTCCTTCCATTCCCACGGCCATTGGACAACCAGACCTCAGTCAAAATGAAGATGTGTCCTTTCCTTCCTCAGCGTCCTCTCAGAAGCTGTCACTTTGAATCTTTCTGCCACTTCAATGTGTATTTGTGTTATGCTTTGAATAACTTAACCCCTTTGTTTTATCTAAAATTTTTGTTATCGATGATTTCCAGTATTTTCCCAGGAGCTAGTTTAAATTTTTTGTCAAACACCTCCCGTTACAGCAAGTCAAAACTGAGCGACACTCACAGTTGGAAGGGACTTCGCAAATACCTTTCATTTTACAAAGAAATTAAGCAGCTAGCATAGTTCTATAGCTTATAACATTTCTGTAGCTGTAACCTACTCTTCTTGGCCTGCACTCCAGCAGTCTTTCATCTGTGCCACCCTGCATCTTATTCTCACACCAGTTTCGCTCCTTTTCTAACCTGGTGGGATCTGAAAGTTAAAATTATCCTTAGATTAATCCATTTGATCACATAAAAATCTTGTTTCTGTGTAGCACAGAAAAACCCATAGGCAAAATCAAAAGGCAAAAACCCTTAGAGAAATAGTTTGCAACACGGCAAAGTTTTATCTCCTTAATAAAGAGCTCCAGTCAGTAAGAAAAAAACCAACAGACCAGTAGAAACATGGGCAAAAGATTTAATTGAGCAACTGGCCATCATACTGGGAATTTCCTTTGCTGCTTTTCTGTGATAAATCTCCTGTTCTCTTTCTTCATTATTTTCAAGGGAGACATTCTCCAACAGGTTCCTGAGAAAGGATGCAAAAGCAGTAACTACTTTGAGATCTTGAAGGTCTGACAAGATCTTTTCTCTGCCATACATTTGATTGATGGTTTTGCTGTGCATAGATTTCTGTGCTTGAAAAAATAATACACATACATGTAAAAGTGCTGTTTTTGTTTCATTATTAATTGGCCACAGTTACTTATTAATGAGATAATTTTAATGCTGGGCACTGCATAACTTCTCAAACTTTGGACTTAGAATACTGCCACCCTCATTTCCTGTTCCGAGCTAATTTTCACATGATACTCATTTGCTTTTAATCGCATCAGCACATCTTTGCAGAGGCAATGTCAATGAAAAGAATGTAGCTCAGTCTAAAGTTGTAACTGCGAACTATCTCCATGTCATAGTTCACAGGATATCCAAAATATATCAATATCACTGCATTTCCCTCAAGAAGTTAAATATCTTCATGGCACCCTGCAAATTTGTTCTAGGGCCCTGAGGCACCTCAGCACACAAATTGAGAATATCAGGGCTAACCATCAAGGGAAAAAAAAAGAAAGTTAGATCCTTTTATTATGTATGTATATCAATAGTATGACCACAATTTCTGTGTGTGTGTATACACTAAATATACATATATGTATATTTACATATGCAAATATATGTCTTTTTTTCTGTGTATGGCATATGTACACTGTATATACAAGCATATATGTCATAAAGTTTAAACATAAAAGAATAGTAGCTTTATAAATATCAAAATGGTGATGATTACCTCTAAGTAGTAAAATTGCAGATGATTCTTACTTTCTTCTTTATGCTTCCTATGTTTTACACCTCCTATAAGGTTCTATTTTATAACTGATGAATGCAATAAAGGTCTACTTGAACAAAAGTGATTAAACTAAAAACTAAGCATATAGACCCAACTTTTATTTATTTATGTATTAATATATTGTTTTAATTTTAAAATTGTGGGGTACAGTTAAGGGTTAGTGATACAGATATTCACTGTGCAGTTACCCTAGACCCAACTTTTAAATTCTTTCTTCTTTTAATGAAGAAAGCAAGTTTGGAATTCACTCAGCAAAATAATTTTCCTGCTGAAAATGGATTTGAATTGTAAATAATCATAGTAGAGACAGATGAGGGTAAAAGTAGTCCTTTATAGTTCAACTAAGAGTTGAGGAGAAGAACCTCTCTCATTCATTGATCAATCATAATACAAAAAAAAAAGAGACAAAGGCGAAAACCCTAAGAAAGACATAAAAAAAGATGAACCCTTCCAAAAAATATTGATAGAAACCTACAACACACACCTTAAATATATTACCATGATGCTGGTGAAAACTTTAAACGGTCCTAGAATCAGAGAACTTAATGAAAAAATATCCTCTTTAAATGCTGGGAGAACTTTGAGGGTGGGAATAGAAGGGGAAAATAAGGTTGTCACAAAATGAAAGTCATGCAATAGAAAGGAAGACAGATAGACAGATGTAACAAAATTAGGGAGGCCAAGGACAAGCTAGAGACCGCTGAGCCAAACCACAAGAGCTGAAAAGGACTAGAGAGAAAATACATGCTACAGAAGATACACAAAGGAAGTGAAATAAACACTTACTTAAGGTTCCTAAAAAAGAAAACAATAAGACACAAAAAAGCATTCAAAAATATAATTCAAAAATTGCTCCTGAAATAAATATTTGGCTCTACCAATTCAAAGGTTATACGATGTTTCAGTAAAAATGCATGCAAATGATCAAACTGGTAATGTATCTTTTCTAGTATAGATACTAAACTTTAAAGATAATGAAAGGATTTTTGTCATCTATGAGGAAAAAAAATCAGGTAAGTTTCAACTTTCCCACAGCCACAATATCATGCTGAAAAATGACAGAAATATCAAGCCTTCAGTGGGGGAAGATTATGCACTCCAGAGATTGTTGTCGTTAAAATGCATTCCAGGCATAAAAAGACAAATCAGACATTTTCAAACATGGATGAATTTTGGAACTACAGTCCCATAAAGACTTCTTCAAGAAACAAACTTCAGTCAATCAGTAAAAAGAAAGAAAGGCTATGGAAAAAGTGTTGGCAGTGAACACAAAACCTTTCTCATGTAGAACTAAGAATAAACTACCGCGGTCATGATACTCACAGGTCAAGCTGTATACTGCATTGACCATTCCAATTTACAGACTTATCCAAGTAGTGAGGTGTTTGTGAGACAGGGTGAGGAGTCGAGGGAAGAAATGATAAATGGGATAAATGGTGCTTAAAGCAAATTATTCACATACAGTCTAAATAAAACTCTGTGCATGCTATTTTACAGCATTAAAAAGACCCATTGGAAACCTTATCCAGAGAAAAATAAATAGAAAGGTAATAAAGGAAAAAGAATAAGATGAAATCACACAATAAAATATGGTGTAAAAAGCTAAGTTTGAAACAAAGTAGTACAGTAAAGTTGAAAATTACATAATCAACAAAGCTCTATCTGGCAAATATTTTAAAAAGTAGGGTCATGATAGTAATCAGACAATACTGAAGTCAAGTCAAAAAGCACAAAATATGGCAAACAGAGGCACTTTAGAACAATGTCTTTAACCCACAATAAACTGTAAAGATCTAACAGTCATGAGTATTTGTCCTCCAAATAATAAAAAAAAAATTATTTAACAAAAACAGGAAATAAAAAAAGCAGAAATACAAGTAGATTGGAGATGAATTCATCTCTCTCATTGGTAACAGATTAAGTGGATGAAAAAATAATGATGAACTGAATGAACTAACCAATAAGATAGATACATTAAATTGAATCAAGATCAATGCACATTTCAAATACAAATAAAACATTTTCAAAATTGACCATATATCAGACCATGAAAAAAACTGATAAGTTCCTGAAAGTAAAAATAATATAAATAACATCAACAAGCATAGAAATTAATCGCAAAATTCAAAAATCCTGCTCCATGTAAGTTTAACTTTCTCTGTGATACAATTTTATCATCAAAGGAAAGACTCTAAATTTATAGTCAAGCATCTAGAAAATAGCGATAGTTGAAATACCACATATCAGAAATGATAGGTGCAGCAACAACAGAGAGAAATTTATGTATTTAAATACTTGTATACCCAAATAAAATTAAGAATACAAGTAAGTTCATAAAGCATTCCAATAAAAAGTTGAAAAACACAAACCTAAAGAAGCAAGAATTAAAGCAAAAAATAATAAAATAGAAAATATAAGAATTAATAAATAAGTAGAAGAGCCCAGTCTTTAAAAGAAAAAAATAAAATTCATAAACTGTTAGCTAAGCTAACTAAGAAATCTGAGAGAAGACACAAAAACTTAAGCACAAATGCAAACGGATGACTGGGTTTAACACATAAAGAACTTTTTTGTACATAAAGATCTTCAGTCAACATTTGCTGAATGATTAAAGGAAATAATTAATTAATCCATCTCCAATTTAAAATTTTTATTACCACATTTTACTCAATTCTAAGATGCATATTTTAGCATCTTTGAAGTGGAAACTTATCTTGCTATTGATAGTATTTCACCTTTGCTGTGGATACATTTGGTTGTTATTTCTGGTGACATGACTGCATGACCACAGCCCCTCTGCATTTCCCTTGCAACAACCATTTCAGAACCATTTTAGGAAGAAATATGAATACTACTCATTGGCTGAGCATCTTCCGTTGTCACTTTCTGATAAGATAAAGACAATGCCATCACCAAAACTTGCAGAAAGGATGTCAACAACTTGGAAGAAAATCCAGACGGCAAGAGTACAGTTTTAGGAAGTTCTATGTCTTATCACAGTCAGTACAGAAAACAATATTGTGTGGAAAAATATGGCATCAATGACTTTGCCCCCAAAAGTAAATTAGAAATGTCAGACATTGAATGTGAAGTCTCCAGATCCTGTATTCATTCCGTGGTCTCTAGTGTGTTTGATCTCTGTTACAAGGTTTCTGATGTGCTCATGTGCCTCTTGGAACAAGAATCCTAAGTGGCTCTTCCATTCCCCTCCGCCCCCAATTCTACAGCCCTGCACTTGGTCAGTGCCCAGGTCCCCGTGTTACTGATACCAAAAAACCGTATAGTTTGGGGATAATCTACATTTTAAAATTTATTCAACTAAGAGCTATTCCTCAATCACTAGCAGAGAATAAAAGAGAACAATACCCTGCTCTCATGGAGCTTTTAAGTGAATAAATGAATGGATGAAGAAAATAGCATAATAAATAGCAGAGGGGGTTATGGAATGATGTTGGGTGCCTTTTTAAATGGATGGCCCAGGAAAATATTTATGCAAAGATGACACCCAAGCAAAGATTTAAGGGAGGAGAAGAATGAGCTCCCCAAAATATCTAGAGGAAGAATATTTTAAGCAGTGAGACTAGCAGGTACAAAGGTCCTGGGGCAGAAGTGTGACTGGCATTTAAGGAGACAGGCATGGTTACAGCAGAGTGACTGAGGAGGCCAGTAAGAGGAGATGATGTCAGAGAAGAGTAGAGGAGGGGACACAAATCACAAAGGGCCTTGGAGGCCATAGTACCAACTTTTATTTTTGGTCTGAGTAAAGGAGACACAGAAGGGTTTTTTAGTATAGAAGACATGACTTGACTCACCCTCAAGTGATCATCTTGACTGTTGTGCTGAGAACAGAGTTTTGAGGGTTAGGGTAGAGGCAGGGAGACCAGCTAGGAGGTTGTTGTAATAACATAGATGCCTTGGCCCTTACCCTCAAGCAGAGAATAGTTTACTGGTTGAACCACAAATCTGTCTTTAAAACAAACCTCTAAGCACAGCTCGTAAGAGACTAATAGCACCATACAGCTTTGAAGGAAAAAAAATGCAGGTTTAGTTAGTCCAGCTGTCCACTGACTCAAACTAGCTCTTGTGTGAGTAGAAACCGGGGAGTTGAGAGAACAGTGCTGTGACCTCTTACCTAATGCTGCCTTCTGCCTCTGTGTTACAAACCGACTACTCCTCTCATGCTAGAATATGTCCACCCCATACTTTGACTCAGAAGTCAGCATTCTGTGCATTCTCTCAGTTCTCCCACTTGGTTGCCTTTCTCACTCCTGGGTCGGAGCAAGGCTAACCAACAGGAATCCTACCTGTGTGAAGAGGTAACCATCTCCGGTATACTTTGTGGGTGTGTCACTTTCTTACCCTGCTATCCATGCCCTCTTTGAGCTCTGCACTTTGACCTTCCAAAAGCCCTATACTCTTTGTGAAAAGAAGAAAAAGTTTAGCTCTCCTGTCTCTAGCAACATTTCCAAGCCACACCACCACCACCAGCACAACGGCACTTCCTCAGGGCAGACCTGAGAGGTGCACATCTGAGGGCTTGGATGTGAATGTTGTAGATATTATCTTTTATTTCCAAATATCCATAGGATGCCAGAAAAGAGACCTGTCATCCTAGAGGCAGAGGGTTCCAAGATGATCAAAGGTGTTTGGTGAATCCTGTGGCTCACAAGATGAGGGAGATTCATCTCCCGTTTCCCCACTATATCCGCCCAAATAACTGGCTTCATCTAAAAGGCCAAGTCTTTGAATGATGCTTTGCTTCATCTGTAGTGCCAAAGCTCCTGTTTACTGCTGACGAGCTGTTCACCTACCCTAACTTTCCCTGACCCTAAGCCGGTGTGTTTTAAAGAAGCTGCAGTATCATGTAGACAGTGGGTAAAAACAAAAAACAACCCCCCCGCAAAAAAAACAACAAAAAAACAATGCTTATGTTTCTCCTCAGCCAGTTAACTCAGAATTTCTGTGAGACCCAGGCATCACTTTGGGTGATTACGATGTGCAGACAGGGTTGAGCCACCAAAACGAATGGTTTCATTCCTCAAGTGAGAACCATCCTCATTCAGGAAAATCCAAAGACAGAGCATTCTTCATCCCTGAACCTAATTCTACAGAAAACTGGTCTCAGACAAGATCAGTTCTCCTGGTGGGGATGGGAGCTTTTGGCCATGAAACCTCCTTTGACTTACAGGGGTATGACTTCCTTTGCTTTTCTCTATAATGCCAAAACTAAGGTAAAACACAATCTAGCATCTCTACTGTTCTCCCCCTCAAGAAAAAAGTGTTTGGTTCAGTTCCTCCGTTTGCTTCACGACAAGCAGCCTTGATGCCTTGTACATGGAATCTCCTCTTCCTGACGTGCTCCCCTCCCTGGGTCTCACCTTTCTCCATTCCCATCTTCACCTGACTTTTGCTCAAGGTAACAAACTTTCCTGGTTATGAGAGCTGACCACATATATATGGCATAGCAATCCCCCTTCATCCCATTGCAGCACTTACCACACTGTATTAAACTGCTTTTCATCAAATCTATGCCACCATCAATTATAAAACACACTTCTAATGTATGTAACAGCTAAGAACAAAAAAAGCTGCCAGTAAAATTATTAAAAAGACTTATCACTTGGAATTTTTATACATATGAAAAGGGTTCTTTCAATGTAATTTTGAGACATATCAAAGAGCCCAGGGTTTTGTTAGCATTTCTTATTGAATCAACTGATAATTTCAGTCTTTCTCCTATCAAAATACGTGTCACAAGACGTTAAGCACCTGCTGTTCAAACTCAGCAGGAAGTTTCTGATATTGAAGTCTGACACCTTAATGATAGTCGTGCATGATGATTGACTTGGTCACACCAACTCCTTGTTGTTTTGAAATTTCTTTCATCTCTTCAAAGAGATCTGGCAATATCTCCCACTTTAGTTGAATAGCTTGGCATGTGATACCAGCACTTCTCAAACTTTTATGTCATATGAATCACCTGGGATGTTAACAGGCAGTTTCTGGGCTTGTAAGTCTTGTTGTGGAGTCTGAGACTCTGCATTCACAGGTGATGCTCATACTCCTGATGCCAAGAAGATACTTGATGTAGCAAGGTGATAGACAATCCTTTGGAACATAGAATAGTCACCAAACCTTACACAACTTATAGCATTTAGTTAATTTGCGTGAAAATAACAAGTGAGGATCATCCCTCCAACGATAAATATTTACCTCACTTATATCAATTCTACACCCCACTGCACTCTTTCTAGCCTTTCTTGCATATACAGCTTTGTCTAATGCTGAAATACAGTGTAATTTTTCAAGGTACTGTAAAAGGCAACTAACTCAGCACACACTGTGTCAACAATGTGCATACCTCAGTGAAAGGAAGGACACTATCAACAGCTCTGACCAAGTTTGTCCCCACACAAACCAAGACTACTTATGATGGCAGCCCAGACACGGCATTTGTATGATACCATCAATTGCAACACGCAACCTGATATTCGAGATGTAACACAGTGGGGAAAAAGAAGCCTTGCTACTGATGCAGTACTGAGGTTGCCTGTTTGCTTGCCTCTTTCCCCTAACTGTACCATGAGCTTCCTGAGTGCAAGGACTAGAAACCCTTTGTCCTAAAGACAGAACACAGTGTCAGGCACAAGGTAAGTGTGTGGGTTGCAAAGGTGGTCTTAATACTCTCCTGACAATGTAGTTTCAGCTGGGTTAAGAGTCGGTGACTCGCGTTTATCTGTTACCCACACGTGTTTGAAATGTTCTGTGGCTGTGCCCACACAGGGTAACGTGAGTAAACTGGGAACAACCAGCGTGCCTTGTCAGCTAACACAAGCCCAGGGTGGTGGAGTAGATGGTAGTGGCATTTTAAAAAAAGGAAAAAAGGCTTATTATATGATTCTTTGTGATTGTCGCTACCGGGATTTGTCTTTTCATACATTATGACTGGTTTACTCCTGCTCTCCTGGCTCTGTTTCATCTTTTTCTTCTTTTCTGCCTGATGACTCTGGTCAAATAGAATTTCAGTATCCCTGTCCTTTCACTTCATGAGCATCTCTGATAAAAAGTATATGAGTTCCCTACCTCCAAGAAGAAATGAGGAAAGAATTATGTTAGCATTTTACAAAAGCATTTTCTGAAATAGCGTATTTATTAACACAGAAGTTGGAAATATAATTAAATAATTATCGCTGAGGAAATCATGCAAAATCTCAGGAACTGTAGGAAATTAAATTTTAATGATCTGATTTTTTAACTCCCAAACCATGGTGCTGGAACAAGATGACTATTCAAATAAGAAAAGCCTTCCACCTAAAGCTATCTCATTAACATAGAAATAGGCTTCTTGTAATCCAAAAGCATAAGAATTTAAGAACAGTCATTACATTTTAGGGCTAGAATGGACCTTAGAAATCATCTTGTCTAAATCTCTTCATGTTTATAGAGTTGAGATCTTTATGGGATCTTTTTTATCCTTATAATTCTAATGTTCTTTATCATGTTAGCACTCTTTATTCATATAAAAACTTGACATTGTTTAAATGCTTGATTCACAATGAAGCTTTTCTTTTATATATGCTTAAATCATAAATTTTAAGTCAAATTTTCCCCATTTACAGAAGAGAAGTGAAAACATCATTAGATAAATCTGCCTATAATTTCTGCCCCTATATAATAGAACCCATTTAAAAATACAGCTTATGATTGGGCACAGTGACTCACTCACACCTATAATCCCAGCACTTTGGGAGACTAAGGTGGGAGGATTACTCGAACCCATAAGTTCAAGATCAGCCTCACAACAAAGCAAGATATCATCTCTACAAACAAAATAAAATAATTAGCCAGGTGTGGTGGCATGCATCTGTAGTCCCAGCTACTTGGGAGGCTAAGGCAGGAGGATTGCTTGAGCCCAAGTGGTGGAGACTGGTGAGCCCTGACAGAGTGAGGCCTTGATTAAAAAAAAAAAAAAATACAACCTGTGATCCTTGCTAAGAAGTTATACAGCCAATAATCTTATTAGTTAAGGGTACTGAAAACAGCACATTCAATGTTCTTCTAAGATTTAAGAGATGGAGAAATCAAGGGGAAAAAATCCAACCCCCCTCCCCTTTATTTAGTCAGAGTCTCACTCTGTCACCCAGGCTGGAGTGCAGTGGCATGCTCACAGCCACCCCAGTGTCGACCTGTTGGGCTCCAGCGATCCATCTGCCTCAGCCTTCCAGAAAAATCCCTTTTTAAATTAGGGTAATATTCATCTAAGGGTGGGAGAAAATTCTTCTAAGATTAGGAGGGAAATATCTTCAAATTTTAAGCCAACTTTTCTCTAAAGCATAATTATAAGCATCTTTTTAATAAAAGAAAGAAAGAAAGAAAATGAAGATTGGTTCTAAAATTTCAAGTTTGTTTTAAACGAAATTGTTTGCAAGAATCTAACTGCTTACATCTAAAAATCCTCTGAGACAGTAGTTAGATACAGCAGCAATTTTTCATCACCAAGAGTACCTTTAGTATTTCTTTGTTTGAACTACTCTAAACAGAGATTCGTTGAGTGCAGGCACCCTATAGATGTCTGTTCTATTTTTCTGATATATGCAGCAAACTGGAATGCCAAACCGGGGCCTGAAAAGCATTCATATGCCTTTAAGTGGGTCTAACTTATGGCCGAAGAGTTTCACGATCGAGGCCAGAGGGTGCCTGGTTGTGTTTCTCTGTTCTTTTAATGTATAAATTGTGGTAAGAAATGTTCTGAAGTCCATGTGATGGGTTTGAGCACTTCCCCTAGATGATTACAAACTTCCATAAGCTGTCTTGGCCCTAATTAAGTTCTGATTCTCAATTATTTACCTTCATGTCTAGTTGAAGCAGGCTGGCACGTAAAAAACCTGAAAACAGAAAATCTTTTTAAATTTCTTTGCAAAAAGGACAAAAAGTTAGGAAATCACACGCCAAAAAAACTAGAGCTTTGGTGACCTCTTGTGGGATAACTAACGAGTAGCCCATAATAAAGCACTTCAAGATTGATATGAGGCAGTTTTTCTTTATAGGTCCAAGAGTACACTGGTGGGTCTACTCAAAGCCAGTGGGCTGTTACAACGTAGAAATGCCTAGTCATACCTAAAATTATCAATGAAGTGTTAATAATTGCTTTAACCTATGTGTTTAAAAAAGCCTACATATATAAGCACACATCAGGAGTGGTTTAAATGAAGTATTAAATACATTAAGACATTCTAAAATCTTATATCCATAGGATAGGAAGGAACTTTCTAGTCATCCATCATATAGTTGATTCTCTTCTGAAAGGAATCTAATCAAGGGCATTTTATCAGAATAACTCCATTTTCCATATGCTCTAGAATATCACTTTTCAGAATTCCAGAGAAAAACATGTCCCTCAAGGTATTTTCTTAATAATCAGATTTGTCTGTAAGGTTTGTTTGGTCCCCTAATCATAATTCTCTGGTGTCTATAAATTCTTGGTTAAGAAATATATGACAATCCCCGGGCTGTGAACTGGTACCTGTCAGTGGTCTGTTAGGAACTGGGCCACACCGCAGGAGGTGAGCAGTGGGTAAGTGAGCAAGCAAAGCTTCATCTGCATTTAAAGCAGCTCCCTATCACTCACATTACCGCCTGAGCTACTTCTTCTGTCAGATCAGCAGCAGCGTTTGATTCTCGTAGGAGCAGGACCCCTAACTGTGAACTGCCCATGTACGAGATCTAGGCCGTGTGCTCCTTATGAGAATCTAATGCCTAACGATCTGAGGTGCAGTTGAGGCAGTGATGCTAGCGCTGGGGAGCGGCTCAAATACAGATTAACATCAGCAGTGAGGTTTAACTGCACATCTTCCCCCATAAAGGTTGGGGACTGCTGATCTAAGATATAGCTAAAGTTCATATCATTCATTCATTCTTCTTTGGCTTTTTCTTCTTGAAATACAGTCCCGGGATCAGTCTCATGACTCAAAGTGTATTAAGCTGAAATATGAAGTATGAGTATTTTGGAAGATAGGCAAATCAAAATAAAGGCTACTGAATGCACATTGCAAGGCTAAGAACCAGGTTATCAAATATGGCTATCCAGATGTTGTTTTCCTTGCACATATATATGTGTATATACATTTATTTTATTTTATTTTATTTTACTTTATTTTAAAGATGTAGGGTGCATGTCAGAATTAGGTACACAATTGGTCTACAGGCAGGTGAAGTTTGTGCCTCCCACTGGTCCTCACTTCCCCTGGTTTAGGATCAAGTATCCTTAGTGATGTTATGTGCCACCACCCTCCCTTTTCAGTGTCCCGCTACTGCCGATCCCTCTCTTGTAGTCTTGTGATAAATGTTCAGGACCCACTTAGGAATGAGAACATGTGGTCCTCAGTTCTTTGTTTCTGTGAAAGATCACTGAGTGTAACAGACTTTAAGTCCATCCAAGTTGCTTATATATTTGATTCTAAAGCAGATTGTTGATTTAAGAGACTGGGCTTTGACTGCAAGTCATTAGAAACTAACCATGAAATAATATTTTCCATTTTATAGGACATGTAGTTCAACCTTGGAAGTCAGGGCCTGTTAATAATTTATGGCTAGGTGTTGCAATTAAAATGTAAGAATAATTTGGAAAGTTAGTAATTGCTTTTCTCTTGCTTGGAGCATTTATATTGGTTTGTATAATTTTTTTATATTCAAATGCTGTTGTTCATAGAGTATTTAGAATAATTTTAAATCTTAAATCTTATAAACTTTCAAAATTAAAAAATAATCAGTAGATTCCACAACCCAAACATAATTATCTTCATATTTGCATATTACCTTTTACCTATTTTATTTGGTTAGCCCTTATCCAAAGAAAGTTTTACTTTTTTCTTTGCTACTATTATAGAATTAGCTGCGTTCCACATTGAGTGTTTTATTTCTATCATCTACAGTCTTGATGTAGAGATGAATAATATTTTATCATATTTATCAATTATTTATTAATCATTTACTTTATGGTTACATAAGTGTTTGTAATTTATTTGCTATTGAATATGATGCTGCAATAAACTTCTTCATATAAAAGTTTTTAGAGGGTTTTGTCTATTATGATTTGTTTAATAAATGTTTCTGAGGTTTCCAATAGTATCCCCAATAGTACTGTACTATTTACACAAGCAGATATTACATTTCTATCGGTGTCTTTAAGTGTGTGGGACCAAATACAGCAGTTCAGAAACCCCCATTGGCTATGGTTTCTGGGAAGTAGACTCTTAAATCCTGTTTCACACAAAGTGCCCCCAGGGTCTCAGAGCAAGTCTCACTGAAAGCTCATGAAAGCCTTTATTTCTGAACTCAGAGACCTTAACAAGCCTAAAGATCCTGTCCTTTTCGGCAATTGTCAAATTCTGACAAAGGTTTAAGTCCCAGTGGCACTCATCCTAAACCTCCACACACATTATTTCCTTGGTCTTTTTCATCTCTTTTGGTCTGAACAACTACCATGTGAGAAATGAATTGTTATCCTTTTAATAGTGGGGGAAAATGAGATGTTAAGATGCTCTCCTGAGGTCACAGATACATTGTGACACAGTCAGGACGCAACTCAAGAGCTTTCTGATTTAAAAATCATGTTATTTATTTTACCAGACCTGTTTTTGCCTCAGATATCATCAAACCAATATAAAGTATGTAAGGGTCCAATACAGTAGTAGAATACAATATGTTAGGTGTTTTCCAAATAATTATGTGTCGTGATAATTGTTTTTCTCCAATATAATGTTACTTTAGGTTATACTGAGGGTGCCAAAAAATGTATACACATTTTAAGAGATGTTATCTAGGTATTACTTTTAGTTTACTGTAATCAGAAGTGTCTGGATTCTGTTGGTGACGACTTTGAGCACCTCTTGTAATTGCAGAAGTCAAACATAACTTCTATTCATCTTTTGTGATTGGTATATATTGAATATTACAATTTTAATACAGTTTTGTAGTTTCTTAAAATGTGCATACATTTTTTGGCACCCTATGCTAAATAGAATAGAGTTAAGTCTACTTAACTCTATCCTATTTAGCGTAACAGACATCTGTTGAATGTCTACTATGCACTAGGCAGTATCCTAGAAGCTGGAGAATGAGTGAGGGGAGGTGTTGGCCGTTGAGGTACTTCTGGCTACATCTCAGCAACAGGATTGTATTCAATGTGGTAAGTGTTGTGGGAAAAGAGCATGGGGCACCTGGCAGTGAGCAGGTGAGAGTATACCCATTAGGGATTCAGTCAGGGGACCGACATGGTTGGATTTGCCCTTTAAATGGACCACCATGATGGAAGAAAGGAGGTTGGACTATGGGCGCCAAAACCAGGGGAGGTGAGGCAGGTGAAGAGGCCAAAATAATAATCCAAATGAGTGAGAATGAATGCCTGAATGAGAGGAGTAATAGCAATGCTGAAAAGGAGAGAAGCAATATTTAGAGGTGAAATCACAGGTTGCACTGACTGTATGAGGTGAGTGGAGGAGGAGGAGTTTCAAGTGACGCCAAGCTTTCTGGTTTTGGTTTCGTACAGGATGGAAGCACCATCTGAGGAGGTATGTGTATATGGCAGGGGGACCTGGCGCAGGAGATTTGTAGTAATTTGGGGTATGTTTATTTTACTTAGTTATGGTCTTTCTGTGTAGGAGCTTAAGTTGCTTGGCAGATTTGAGGAGGAGTCAGCTTATAGGTGGTAGTAAATACTGTGAAATTAAATGACAGCCACACTCATTTAATTCCTTTGCACCCACCTGAGGAAATGTATGCGGAATGAGAAGAGAAATGGGCTGAAAACAGAACCCCAAGAGTACCACCATTTTGGATTATACAAAGGAAACAAAGACAAAGGGATGAAGGAAGCAACAGCCAGAGGGTCTGGATGACAGAAAAGGGGAATGTTATGGAAGGAATAAAGGGATGGTTTCAAGAAAGGTAGTCAGTATGCTAAATGAGTAAAGAGGTGCACTTAAAGACTAATTGGATTTGGAAATTGGAAGTTCAGTTATGCATAGCCAAGCACTGTCAGGGCAGAGGATACAGGAGGAAGCCAGATTTTAATAATGAGCCTGAGAAAAAGACAGATGAGGAGAAGCATATGAGAAAACTGGAGTGCACACAGAACAGTATTCTAATCAAGATCTTGAGGAGGAAGCCTGATCCCAGGAAGAAGATAAGAACCTCATTTGCTGAGATTGGAGGGAGAGTTAGGGATGAGTCAGGTTCAAGATGTGAGGGAAGGTACGGGTGTCTGAAAGTTTTCATTCTTAAACATGTCAATATGTCAATAGAATAAAGGGTCAAGTTACCAACACAAAGTTAAGAAGGGTGTTAAGGGAGAGTGACAGAGATTCAGAGAAGCTCTTGGGAGAAGAGGCAAGAGTTACTAACCAAGTACAAAGAAGAGAACTGTCAAGCGTGGATTAGACCCCAGTAAAGTTGAATGTGATATTTGCCCTCAGTAAATACCAAGTGATTTTTTTTTTCCTGAGACCACTCAGCAGTGCTGGTATATGCATAGGGAAATCCAGGGTTTAACAGATTTGGGGGTGCTGGTTCAACAGACTGATGCCAGCAATGACCCATAAGATTCAAGCTGAGGAGGGATATAAATAAGAACAAAGGGGTAGATAAATTGGGGTAACAAAGCCATGAGAGTGGAGATGTCTGTAGACTCAGAGAGAAGTCTGAGAGTAAGGTCTAGGAAGAGGGCCGGAGATAAGAGGGCAGGACACTTGCAAGGGATAATAGAGTTCAGAGTATATCCATGGCCTCAGTTTTTGGGGGGGTGGTATGTGAAAGTTACTGGAGTTGGAGACATGAAAGAACATTGAAGTCAGGGAAGATGATCTTAGGACTTGGAGCAAAGGATAAAACTGTGACCCAGATGTCAGTCTTGGATGGAGGATGTGAGTGAACAAAAGAGCTGTCTTCCTAGGAGAGCAGAGATTTGTCGTGACCAGGAGGTCAATGGGCCCTCTCTAAATATACAGAGGATGTGTCATGGGCTTCCAAGAGTGCAACTGAAATATCTGAGGTGACAGAGTGAGTACCATATGTGTTGATCCAGAGAGGACAGAGCAGCATAAACGTGTAAGAGAATAATGTTCCAGAAGGATTTATATTTCAGCCCATTCATTTACGTGGCAAGGATATGAGGTAGTTGAAATTAGTCTCAAATATTTTAAAAGGAACTTTAGTGTTAGATTTCAACACATGAACATTTAACTTGGTATTATCTTCCCATCAGGAAAGACTGGAATGGTGAGGCTCAGGCAAAGCCTTCCTTGGTTTTCAGATAGGTAGAAATTATACTGTTTTACTCCACTCCACTCCACTCCACTCACATCATTCCTCTTTACCTTAAAACTGACTAAGTTCATGTCTCTCTCACCCTTCAAGTCTCAGCTAAATTTTAGCTCCATTGTAGGGACTTTCCCAACTACCTACATGAAAGTGGAAACCCTCCTATCCTTCTGAATCCCACTGCTGTGTTTTATTTTCTGAATCGCCTCTGTTACTTCTTTGATGTTTGTTTTCTTGCACCAGAATTTAGCTTCATTCTGCTCAATAAATATTTGTTGAATGAATATTTGTCAACTGAATATACTAGACTTTTAAATACATTAAGCCGCAATCAAATGAATCAATCACATGGTGACCCTGTTTAATTATTTAAAAGTTTAAAAAAATACTATATATTATAGTGCTGTTATTACTACTTTTATTTTCTAAAATGTGAACACCAAGCTGCAAGTAATGAAGATAAAGCTTAAAAAGAGATGGTCCTTGCCTTCAATGAATTTAAGAGTTAACCAGAGATATGAGACATACTTGTGTAAGAGTGACATAACCAGGTTGGGTCCGTTTGTCCTCGAAACATTGGCTTCAGCAACACCAGAATAGGGCTAATAACGGTGCCTACTTCATAGGGCTCCTGTGAAAATTAAATAAAATGAATACAAAGTACATAACAAAATATCAAACATATAGCAAGGATTCATGCAATGCTTCTTGTTAGTGCTTACAGCTCCTGCTAAAAGATTTTTTTAAATTTAATTAACTGTTATGAAATTCTCTTTACATAAACTGGAAAAAAGTATTTTCTGGTGTTATCTCGGATCATTAAAACTCATTCCTATTTAACTCATTCGTTTTATTGGACAAATAGTAACCTACATCTAAACTTCATAATATATGCCTTAACAAATAAGAAAAGTTATGACTCACAAATTAACATTATTGATTAAACAGTGATTATATTAAAAAATGCAGCTTTCCCAACTAACTTCTCATCAGCCTAATTATGGAAAGTAGAGCTTTTTTAAAAAAAGTTGATAATTGTTCATGAAACTGGGAATGTTTACTAATTGTTGGACTTTTAATCGTAAGACTGTTTTTTATTAAGTTTTATTTTACTATATAGATATGGGGTACAGGTAAGGATTGACTACAAAAATAGACTGTAATGCAAGTGAAGTTTGGGTTTCCAACTGGTCCTCACTCCTCCCATGTAGATCCAGGTAAACTTTGTGTTGTTACGTGTCCCCCTCCTCCTTCCCTCTTTCCTCTGGCAGTGTCCAGTGACTGCTGATCCCTGTCTTGTGCTAATGTGATTAATGTTTGAATTCCACTTACGAGTAAGAATATGCAGTATTCAGTTCTTTGTTTCTGTGATAGATCACTAAGTATGATGGTCTCCAACTCCATCCAATTTGTTGCAAAGTAGATGATTGTGTTTTTCTTTATGGCAGTGTAATACTCCACTGTGTATATGTATCACATTTTCTTTATCCAGTTCACTTTTGATGGGCAGTAGGACTGGTTCCATGTTTTTGCTATTGTGAATAGTGCTACAATAAATGTGTGTGCAAGTGTCTTTTTGGTAGAATGATTTTTGCTCCTCCGGGTATATTCCAAGGAGAGGAATGGCTGAATCATATGGAAAGTCAATTTTTAGTTATTTTAGGAATCATCACACTGCTTTTCATAGATGTTGAACTAACTTGCACTCCCACAAGCAGAGTAGAAGCACTTCCTTTCCTCTGCACCTGTGCCAGCATCTGTTGTTGTTGTTGTTGTTTATTTATTAGTGATGGTAATTCTTACTGGAATTATGTGGTATCACATTGTAGTTTTCATTTGTATTTCTGTAATGATTAGTGAGGCTGAGCATTTTTTTCATATATCTGTTGGCTGCATGTATGTCAAGAAACAAGAATTATAGGCTAAACTCCTTGATGAATATAGACACAAGAATTCTTAACAAGATTCTAGCAAATCAGATCCAACAACACATCTCAAGGACGATCCACTGTGACCTAGTGGGCTTCATTCCTGGGATGCAAGGTTGGTTCAATATTCATAAGACCATAAATGTAATTCAGCACATCAACAGATGTAAAACCAAGAACCACATGATTATATCATTAGACACAGAAAAAACATTCAACAAAATCCAGCATCCCTTCTTGATTAAAAACAAACAAACAAACAAAAAAACTTGAGCACCTAGACATAGAAGGAACATTCCTCAAAACAGTAAGAGCCATCTATGATAATGCACAGCCAATATTTTACTCAATGGGCAAAAATTGGAAATATTTCCCCTAAGAACAGGAACAAGACAAGGATGCCCACTCTCATCCTTCACAACATAGTTCTGGAAGTCCTAGCCAAAGCAATCAGGCAAAAGAAGGAAACCAGGGGTATCCAAATAGGAAGGAGTAAGTTAAGATATCCCTCTTTGCAGATGATATGATTCTATACCTAGAAAACTCTTGGGAGTCTGTGAAAAGTGTCCTCACACTGCTAATCGACTTTGGTAAAGTCTCGGGGTACAAAATCAATGTGCAAAAGACAGTTGCATTTCTATACACCAGTAACAAGCAGACAATGAACCAAAAAACAAAACAAAACAAAAAGCACAATCCTATTCACAATAGCCACCCACACACACAAAAATGGCATCCATCTAACAAAATAAGTGAAAGATCTTTACTATAAGAACTATAAAATGCTGCTCAAAGAAATCAAGGATGACACAAACAAATGGAAAAACATTCCATGCTCATAGATTGGAAGAATCAATGTTGTCAAGATGTCCATCCTACACAAGGCAATCTACAGATTCAGTGTTTCAATGCAATATTCATCAAATTACCAACATCATTTTTTTCATACTTGGAAACGGCAATACAGAAATTCATATGAAAACAAAAAAGACCACAAATGGCCAAATTAAACAAAATGAGAAGTATCACACTGCCAGACTTTAAACTTTACTACAAGGCTAGAGTAACCAAAACACCCTGGTATGGATACAAGAATAGACACATAGACCAATGGAACAGAACAGAGATTCCAGAAGCAAAAACGGTCTCTCAACCCACTCATCTTCGACAAAGCCACCAATAACAACCACTGGCAAAAGGAGACCAAAATGATGCAGATGATGCTAGGAAAACTGGCTGACCATATGCAGAAGAATGAAACTGGACCCCCTACCTATCATCATATACAAAAATCAGCTCTAAATGGATCAAAGACCTAAATGCAAAACTGTAAACTATAAGAATTCTAGAAGAAAAAGTAGGAAGCACCCTTACACACATCGGATTAGGCAACAGATGCTTGACTTAATCCCTAAAAGTGAATACCAGAAAAGCTAAGATAGACAACTGGGGCCTCATCAAACTGAAAAGTTTCTGCACAGCAAAACAAACCATCAAGAGAATGGAAACAACCCACAGAATGGGAAAAATATTGGCAAATTATTTATCTGACAAAGATCTACAAGGAACTCAAACGACGTAAGAGAAAAAAAAAAAGCCACTCCATTAAAAAGTGGGCAGAGGGCCGGGCTTGGTAGCTCAGCCTGTAATACCAGCACTTTGGGAGGCCGAGGTGAGTGGATTGTCTGAGCCCACGGGTTCGAGACCAGCCCGGGCAACTTGGTGAGACCTTGTCTCTACCATAAATCAAAAATGAGCCAATCATGGTAGCATGTGTCTGTAGTTCCAGCTCCTTGGAAGGCTGAGGAGAAAGGATCGCCAGAGCCCAGCAGATTGACGCAGGGGTGGTCGTGAGTGTGCAATGGACTGCCCTCCAGCCTTGGCGACAGAGTGAGACTCCAACTCAAAAAAAAAAAAAGTGGGCAAAGGACATGACTAGACACTTCTCAAAAACCACAAGAGTTTTAACCATGTGAGTTCTAAGTTCATTGCTATGTAAAAAGTCTATTGTGTAACACCAGTTACCATTTACTTGCTTCTAGCACTATTCAAGAATAAATGTCCTTCTCCTCAAGGTAGCTATCCTTTGATTTATAAAATATGGTCTTTAACCATAAATATCTTGGTTGGAAAGTCTTGTAAAGCAAAATACTTAGGAAATATGTTGAAATCGTGTCAGAATTATCTAAAACTTGAATCATTTATTAGTTACTTGAGCAAGATTTCTTCCTGGACAGTTGTAACCATGTTATTTATGTTAACCATGTAACATAAATACTTGAAGTATAAGATCAAAAGATCGGTATTTCCAATTCAGGTGTCATCATACAGATACGTAAAATCACTAAATAGATTTATCTGGTACATCTCACATTACAGTCTGTTTTTTTTTTTTTTTCTAATAAGTATCTGAAAAATAAAAACCAAAAAGGCCTAATTGTTCAAGCATGGAATTAAAATTCAACCTTAGATGTCTTCTGAAAGAAGTTTGATATGACACAATTGGCCTGGTTCTCATCTTATACACAGATGAAAAAAAGTTGTCTCCTTGTTTATCTTCATTAAAATGTAAATGTGTGTTACTACTTCTAAAACTCTGGAACAACACGTGTAATTGGAAAAGTAAAGCCTATTGATTCTTCTAGGCATTATTTGACAGAAATGACACATCAGAAAGGGTAAAACATCATGAGATTTGCAGTACAAATAAGGTTCACACATACTTTCAAAGGGAAGAGTTAGAAAAATGAACATCTTTAAATGTCTTCAAGATTAACAGTAAGACACTCTGAATTGGCCATGTCACAGAATAATGGAGGAACTGTATAATTTAATTACAGTCTGCATATACAGATGCTATGGCTTTTAAAGACAGTTTTCACTTTGGCTATTTATTCAGACAGTATTATATTCCCAACAATAATAATGTTTTATTTCATCATCCTGTTTAAACCAGGTTTAAGCACACAGCTGCAGCATGTTAAATTTTTAAGAAATAAGTCAGTCCAGTTTCATGAGTTTGGGCTTTTTATTCCATATTTGAATTTATTTTTCCTGGAAAGGAAAAATAGTTATAGCAGCACCTGGTATACTGCCATGAATATAGTGGAGGCTTAATAAATATTTATCACTGTTGAAGTTAGAAGGAACACTGATTTGCACTCTGCACGATATGTTGGATTAAGACCATATTGCTTGCAAAAAGCATAAACACTGGTTAGCAGCAGCCGAATCTTAGACAATTTTTGAAAATGACTATTTTGCAGGAGGTCTAATCTGCTACAGAAAGGATAAAACGTTACTTATAACTATGATTAAGATGCATTAAAATCGAAGGAACTGTTTGGAAAATCATACTCTACAGAAAGCTAGAAATTCTTACTCTTTTGTATTGCAATCTGATTGGCCTTGACAGGAGAGTCAGAAAACCCCAGCTGTAGATCTGTAGGAGAGAGGGAAGTAAGCCAAGACTAGGGGGGACAGGGTTGGCCTGATGGAAATGACTAGAGTTCCTCCCAATTTCAGCATCTGAGAGAACACACAAAGCCTGAATCCAAACCAGGTTCATGTTGACAGTCATCATCTCAAGCCAGGTGGGAACACGGGACCAGGAATTGGTTATATGGGAGATGTTATTATCTGATGGGTGACAGTTTTAAGTTTGGAGTAGGAGGCATCATCTGGGTTGTAATATGACCTTAGTCAGTGGGCTGCAGGAGAGAACACTGGGATAAGATCCAGATCCCCTAGGGAGAAGAGGTTGGCAAGACTAGTCAACTTCTCAGGCCCAGACAACTTGGCTGGAGTTCTGGACTAGAATCCATTACTAGCAAAGAATCAAGTGCAAACGAAGAACAGAGGCAAGTGGCGCTGGGGTCAGGACTAGGGGGCTTAATATTGGTGGCCATATACATGTTTACCTAGGGCTCACTCAATAGCAGGCTTAGGGCCATAGATAAATTCCAGACTCTGCTTATTGATAGTAATGGAACTCCTAATTCTGCCAACCTTGAGTCTCATTTGACTCACAACTTGATGGTGCGGTGTCTATAGTTTGACATCATGTAGTATCTGCTGCTTGGCGTGGATGTACAAGAGCTGCCAGTTTGGGCATTATTTTTTTTTATTCGGGAATAAGCTTAAATAAACCAAAAACAATATTAAAATTGATCATTCATTTACATTCTATAATGTCAGCTCCACAAAAAGAACCTTTGTCATCTGGTTCACTGAAGCATAACATGTACCTAGCTGGCAAATTGTTAGCATTTAGCAGGTATTTGTTGAATGAAAAAACAAATTAATTAAATATCTTCCAAGCATTGCCATGGAATCGGCAAAACTTGGAGGTGATTCTCCTTTCTAATTACAGCAGATCTCAGAACTTGTCAGCCTCCATAATCACATGGGCCAATTCTTTATTATATATTTATATTTATACTCTATTGGTTCTGTTTCTCCAGAGAACCTTACTAATAAAAGGAGTGCAGAGTTGGTTAATTCAGTAGCTCAACAGCATCAAGGACCAGATTCTTGCCATTTAAAAAAAATTCTACCATCTTTAGAATCTGCAGGTGGCTGCAGTAGCTCTAGCCATCACTTCCTCACCCAGCCACATCCAGAATCAGTATAGTTACTGTTCCTTCAAACATGTTTCTTTCTTAGAGCAGCCAACTACCCTTTATCTTTCATTGGTCGGAAGCATCACATGACTTTTCTTAAACCAGTTTCTGAAAAGCAGAATAGAATTACCATGATTGACTAAGAGTAACCAGATTTATTCCCTGAGACGAGTATCTGAGTCATTTCCTCTGTGCCAATTGCTACATAGAAGGTGAACAACTGGCCGGATGCCATGGCTCTTGCCTGTAATCTCAGCACTTTGGGAGACCAAGGCAGGAAGATCACCTGAGGCCAGAAGTTCAAGAAGGTGAACACCTGAAAAAGTTTTAACAGCAAGAAAGAAGGGGTAAATGTGCTTGAGGGCAAACACCTTTTGTTATACCTATCCTTCTTTTAGTCCTCCATTTCCATGCAGGTGGGAATGGTACATTTTTCTAATGGTCCTGAGCCTCCAAACTGGATTGTTTTTCAGAGTGATTAGGAACTGTAGCATCCTGGAGTCCACCGTCTGGATCTCCACCTGTCACTTCAGAAATGAAACACTTATTCTCTCTCTTTGTCCATTCCTGGTGCTATAACAAAATACTTTGGAATGGGTAATTTACAAATAACAGAAACTTATTGCTTATAGTCATAAAGGCTGGAAAGTCCAAGATCAAGGCACTGGGATATTCTATGTCTGTGTATGACAGCCTGATCTCTGCTTCCAAGATGGCACCTCGTGCATCTTTACATAGAGGAAGGGATGAACTCTGTGTCCCCACAGAGTAGAAGAGATGGAAGGAATTAAAGAGATGGAAGGGAGAGGTAGATCTCTGAAGTCCCTTTTGTAAGGGTATTAACTTCATTCAGGAAGTCAGAGCTCCCATGACCAAATCACTTCCCAGAGGTCCCACCTTCTAATATCATCACCTTGGTGATTAGGTTTCAAAATATGAATTTTTTAGAAACACATGCATTCAAACCATAGCATATATGGTTCATATACTCCTTCTTAGCTCATCCGATTCCCTTCTTGAGAATTGACCACAGCTAAAGAAAGAACTCTCATTCATCAAATTGCAGCAGGGGAGGGGACTGGTCTAGGCAGGAACATAAAGAAGCAGCCCCCTTTACCTCAATGCTGGGGTCGTCCCAGGTCCAGATCTCTCAGTAGGATTGGTCGAGGTCTTTATTATGACAGCATTGCAATTCATTCTCTGCCTCCACCCAATTCTGCTTTTTTAACTCCCCTCTATCGCTAATACTTCATTCCTACCCCAGATACTGATCCCAAAAGCCTTCCTAAATAAATCTCCGTATCCAAACCTTCTTCTCAGATCCTGTTTTCTGGTAAATCCAACCCACCCAAGATCATACCACAGAGGGAACTGGCCCATAGTTTATGGGACTATCAGGTAACTGCTCTACCAAGTGGACACCATGATCTGCTCCCTGCTCCAGGGCAGGAATTGCGGCCTGTGGTAAAATGTATTACTGTTCGCCTTAATTGGTGTATTAAAGTTCAAATTTAGATTTACATGTCTTCCTAATCTAGCTATGAAGATAAATAGGTGACAGATTGATAGATATTTTTAAAAAGATACATTAACAGATTTCTAAAGAAAAGCATTAAGCAGAGAATTTGCAAACATTATTATTCTCCCTTTGTGCTAATATCTTTCATGAAGGGCATGGCCACCTTAGCATAACTTGCTTTAAAAACAATTAACAAAATAGATTAGCTCCATCTATTCCTATGAGAAGGAGAAAGGATTACCAGGCAATGCCTAGGATCTCAGGACCCAGTCTGAGATTTTCCAAAGGATGTCCTGTAAATAATACCTATAGTATGCAAGATGCTTTTTGGGGATACAAGAATGAAAAAGACATACTGCCTTAAAAAACTTACATCCTCATGGAGTAGACAGAGAAATTGAAAGATATAGTGTAATAAATGCATTAGGGAGAAGGGTACTATAGGATGACCCAACATGTCACCTAATTCAGTCCAGGGATTAGGAGAGGCTTACCATAAGTAAGTCAGTAGTACACTTAGCAGAAAGTACAGCTTTGAGGAGAAAGGAGATTCCTGGGAAAGAAACATACGCATAGGTCCAAGATAAGAAAGAGCAGGACTTATTCTAAAAACTGAAAGTATGCCCACTATATTCCAGCATCTAAAACAGTGCCTGACAAATGTGCAATACTCAATCAACATTTGCTTAGTAGATTAGTAAGCGAATAAAGTGGCTGCAATGGATTGACACATTGACTACAAGGAAAAAAAGCTGCTAGAGATCATGTTGGAAAGGTACATGCAAATCAGATCGTGAAAATTTTTCTCATACTCAAGTTAACAAGTTTGAACTTTATTCTGAAAGATATAAAAACTTTTTAAATGTAAGCTCGGTGGCCATGATAGGAGTTGCTAACACCCGTGGGCAAAGGGATTAAGAGGCATGATTGAGTGCATTGAGTCTGGTAAGGAGATCATCACAGTAAGTTAGACAAGAAATACACTGTAATGAGGGGGTGAGAAAGGGCAACAGAGAATGGGGAATAATAAATATCAGTAAATTCTGGAGCTGTTTAGAAAGCACTATGAACTTGAGTGACAGTTTGATATGTGTCCTTGGTGAGAGACAGACACCACTTGCTTTGAACAATCTTAAGACCTTTATTGGTCATTTTGCATCCACCATGCAGTGTGAGTTGTCAGTTGTCAGGACAGTGTTTGTGTCCTAGTTGAACTTATCTCTAATAGGAAAATTTTCACAGTTATTACAACCCAAAATATTAGCATATATTCTCTGTTTTCTCTCAATTCTAATTTCTTTCATTTCCATGGTAACCCACGTAATAAAAGTTTTTTAAAAAGGTGTCTGATGTCTATATTTTTCAGGGTTCTTGTTTCATTATTTGGCATGTCAAAAGGTATTTCTTGGCACCTAATTTAATTTATTCTGAAGAAATATAAAACTTAACTAAACTTTACCAATGAGAGTCAACTAGTTTGTACATTCCCCTGTAGTTGAACCCAAGCAGAGATACTGACAGTTCCTAAGAGTAATAGGCTGGGAAACAGGAAAACAGGGCTGGTCACTCAATGCTTTGCCACCTTGAGGAGGTGATTTCAGAGAGCAAGGGCAACTGAGGAGGGGAAAGAAAAAAGCTTTATTCTCTTCCAAACTTATGCCAATTGTTCTGTTTCCATATTAGATTTTCTTATTATTAATATCAACCCTTTATAGTCAGTTTCAAGAATATGCAAACTTAATTTTTGGATGCTCCTATATGGTGCCATTCATCAATATGTTTGGAATAAAGGCAAGATATAATAATTTCAAAAACAATATAATATGATCTAGGAGAATGCATCATTATCAATATTTACACAAATTACCCACTTTTCTCACAGATGCGTTCACATTAAAATGAATGGTGAAAGAATAGAAACATTTCAATCCTAGTCCCAAGGTTAATGTTGCATCTGTTAGTATTTTCATCTCCATTTATTAAAAATATTAGTCCTCATTTATTGCAAATTTATATTAAATGAAGTTGAAACATCTGGCATATTAGGCATCAGGTGAAGGTGACATCATCAAGCAGATGTGTGCCACATCCATTAAAAACAGCCAGATCTGTTCAGCAGTGTCAAGGTGGACTCTAGGGCATTTCTTCCCAGTGCCCTATTTTCTGCTGCCTTGTCTGCCTTGCTGATTTCCATTTGGATTCCATATCTTTTTTGTTTGGCTATTTGCAGTGCTTTTTTTTTTTTTTGAGTTGGAGTCTCACTCTGTCGCCCAGACTGAAGTGCAGTGGCATGCTCCCGGCCACCACAGCCTCGACCTGCTGGGCTCCAGCTCCTTCCGCTCAGCCTTAAGTAGCTGGAACTACAGGTGCTGTGCTACCACACCCGGCTAATTTTTTGATTTGTTGTAGACATGAGGTCTCACCAAATTGCCCAGGTGGGTCTCGAACCCGTGGACTCAGGCAATCCACTCACCTCGCCCTCCCAAGGCACGAGATTACAGGCTGAGTCACCAAGGCTGGCCAGGATTGAGTGCTACACACCCCAGATCTGGCATTGGTATAGCCTATGCAGTATATGACATTAGGATCCATCAGTGGCCATGAAAAATATTCACACCAAGATTAGACATACAATCTAAGACTAGATTGTGGTGAGGGTTACATCACGTATAAATTTAGTGAAAATTATTGAACTATGCTCTTAGAATGTGTGACTTACGATTAGTAAATTTCACCTTGGTAAAGCTTAAAAGTAAAAGTTTGATCAGGCAATGGAAATGGGTAGGACAAGTTTGGATGAACATCGAACCCATCCTAAATATAAGTCAATACATCATGACAAGGGCTGGCCACACAGACATGCAACTGGTTGGGACAAAGCATGAAATCTGTTACATCAGTTTCAAGTCACGGAAAGAGTAGAAAACTACTAAACACCCAATAAAAGATAGTGCTGTTGTTAGTGATGGTAATTCCGCATAGTTGACATTGGAATTCCAAGACCAGGTCCAAATTGCTGGGAAACGCACTGCAACCAGGGATTTGTTTTTGTCAATCTGGGCTTTCTGATGTAAACTAACCCTGTCTAATTTAAGGACACAAAAACATGATTTATCGAAAATGTATGGGATCATTCACAGCATCAAATAAAAAGCTAAACAATTAAACACTGGGAACAGCACTACAGGAAACAATATAATTCCAATAATTCAGTATCATGACTAATTAATAGTTTCTCTAGAGAGCTGTCATCAGGCTAATCATCAGTAACTGCTTAAATCTATTCAAGATTTAATTTCCAAAGAAGCAGTTTATTGTCCTTGCTGAGGCCAAGTATCTATACCTTGACTTTAGAAGGGCGGGGCTCTAACACTAACGTCCCCTGAAACACAAGGGAGAAGGGAATATTTTCCATATAAAGATCATTGTATTTTTACCAAAACAAGAAGAGATACTGGGCAGAATGCACACACAGAGATACATACTATGCTAAGATATTATCCATGCATTAAATTTTGAAGTCCCTTTTTCAGACACTGTGTCCATTAAAGACAGGACCTTGACAACAGGGCTGACATTGAGAGAATTGCTTCAGTTTCTCAGGGAAAAAAAGGCTAGAAAGAACAAAACAGGGCCTCAATTCTGTAAAAAGACTGAAATTACTACAAGAAAAACTTGAGATGGGGATAAAACAGAAGTTTAGCTTTATAAACAGAGTGAAGATTTTAAAAATGTGGTACATATTCATGATGGAATATTAGGCAGCCATAAAGAAGGAAAAAATTATGAACTTCGCAGCAACTTGGATGGAGTTAGAGTCTATAATACTGAGTGACCTATTGCAGAAACAAAGAACTGAGTATCACATGTTCTCACTCATAAGCGGACCTTGAACAATTATCGTAATTACTATAAGAAAGGGATTGGCAATAGTGGGAAACTGCCAGGGGAGGGGGGTGCATACCTCATCAACAAGGGCACCTGCATAATGGACATTTGTATACCTAACCCTGAATTGTACCCCACATCTTAAAAAAAAAAAAGAAGAAGAAGACTCAAGGTAGAAAGATTCAGATGCTGGAAACTCAAAAGAAAAAAAAAATGTAGCTATGACTCAGAGAACAAAGCCAAAATGTAGTGATGATTTGGGGGCCACAAGGGCACCCTGGGGATATAAGGTAACTGGTTAGCCTGAGGACTACCTCTTCCATCTTCTCTTGTTATTCTCGGCCATCCTAGTCAAGTCCCACAATTGGTTTAGGTCGATTTAGTCAAATCTTTCTTTTGTTAGAATTAATTCAGTAACTAGGAATCAGCATTTATTAGTAGACCCAGGTGTGATTTTTTTTCCCATGAAATTTTGAATTTTTGCAAGAAATCCCATTCCTTAAATTCTTTAGAAGTATTCATTAAAATAAAAATCCAGTGGGAGGGAGGCGTTGGGTATTTATGGCATAGATGTTTTCTGAGTGAGATAGAAAAAAAAATGCAATTCAGTTAAGATATAGAGTAGTTCATGCCTATTATGTGCAGAGCATTGCAAAAGATACTGGAGATAGAAAGATGGATAGTGTTATAGTTTGAATGTTTTTGTTCTGTCCAAAATTCATGTTGAGACTTAATCCCCAATGCAACAATATTGGAAGGTAGGGCCTCTGAAAGGTGTTTAGGTCATGAAGAATTTATGCCCTCATGAATGGATTAATACCACTACCCAAAAATGCTTCCTGGAGTGGTTTCACTTTTTTCTGTTCTCCTGCTCTGTGAGGAACAAACAGCATTGGTCCTCCCACCCCTGAAGGATACAGAATTCAAAGTGCCATCATGGAAGCAAAGACTAGTTCCTTATCAGACAGCAAATCTGTGGGTACCTTTATCTTAGACTTCCCGGCCTCCAGAACTGTGAGAAATAAATTTCTGTTCTTTATATGTTATCCAGTCTCAGGTATTTGATTACAGTAGCACAAAACAAGCTAAACTAGATACTCATCATCAGTATCCTCAAGATACTTATCACACAGAAGTACTATAGAACTACCAGCATTCCTTGTATACATAAAAGTAATGTGGTATGTGTATTTAAAGACTATTAGAGCATAGCATAAGTACCTCATGCGATACTAATCTGATAAGTACTATTCTACCCTGCAGACTCAGGAATTAAATCTCCTTCCAAAGAAAAGTGACTGCCGGGCTCGGTGGCTCAGCCTGTAATCCCTCGCTTGGGGAGGCTGAGGTGAATGGATTGCCTGAGCCCGCGGGTTCGAGACCCACCTGGGCAACTTGGCGAGACCTCATCTCTACAATAAATCAAAAAATTAGCCGGGCATGGTAGCGCACGCCTGCAGTTCCAGCTACTTGGAAGGCTGAGGCGGAAGGATC